>VNJT01019625.1:0-28403 GCA_008042655.1 Drosophila burlai
TCCGCTTAAAGCAGCAATTTGATTCCCACACAGACCGGGTCCAGCGGCTAGAGATCCATCCACTCACCAGGGATTTAGCCACAGAGGAGCTGCAGCGGTGCCTTAATCTCCTGTCCCGGGATGTGCTGCGCAGGGAGAGCATGCAGGTGGAATGCCAGGTGATGCCGCAGCAGTACAACAAGCTGCGTAATGCCAACGAATCTCAGAAACGCACTCCGAATGCCGCTGAAGAGGAGTGGCAGAGACTGCAGGCTGAGAACAAAAGACTGCAGCTCCAAGGTGGTGCGAGGAGCGAGAGGGTAAGGAGGCTCTGGCTTTGGTTAACTTGTTTATATATTTAATTTATTTTAATTATTATTTTGTAGTGCCTTTCTTAGTTTATCAAGGACAAAATGCCGGACAATATCCGCTTCTAGGAGGCACTGCCTCCACACAATCTCCCATGTGACATGAACGGGCGAGGGACCACCCATCATTCCACATTTGTATCGAGTAACCCAAAATTTCGCATATATTATGTGTGTCAATGAAAATTTATGTAGTACTGCTGTACGATTAAAGAATCTTTATTTAAATACAAAGAAAATAATCTAAAATACTTAAATTTAAAAATATTTATTTCGTAGCTGATTTTGGGTAAGAGTTTCGATTGAGATTCGATTGTATAATGCTTGTGGCTTTATTACTTTTTTTTTTGTGTTGCCAGTAAGTAAATCCAAGCTTATACCAAATCGAATCATCGAAAGATGAACGAGTCTCGTATTTCAAATATTACCGGCTGTCAGCAAAGTGTGACCGCATCTGTGGCCCTCAAAAAATGCCGAACAAGAAGTCGCGTTCTCTTCGATCAGCCTGCCTATCAAATTGAAACGATTAAAGGCGCTTCACATCTTGAAAATCATCGACCTCGTCTACTGGCCCCCATGAGAAGGTTCTGGGGCACTATCCCCACCGCTGAGGAGGCACAGCAGTGAGGGGAAAGTTCAAGATTTGTTTTGACTATCGCAAAGAAAGAAGAAATCGATAACAGCTCGAGTGTCACCTCTATGATCTGCAGCAAAACAAAAGCAATTAACGCAATTTATTCGCAATATAATTTGAAAAGACATTGTCTCGGGACAAGCCATTGATTGATATACATCCGGGGGAGCCACTGCATCCAATGCCCCAGCTGCGTTTGGCCAAGGGGAGCGCTGTGAGGGAGCAGGCAGAGTCTGGACCCGAATCAACACCTATTTCCATGACCGCTGAGCCGTCGTCTGCCGTGAGGGATTCCCGCCGCCGCCGGTGGCTGTGATGGAGCGCTAGCTGGTGACTAGCATGTGGCCAGCCGCGCTGTCCCGCCTATTCAGACGCCGCATTGTGTACATTGTGCTGGTGCTGCTGCTGCTCGTCACTGGATTCGGTCACCTCTTCGACCAAGTGAGTGGGGATGGGCACCACCGCCGCCGCGTTCTGCTCAGAATAGTTGCTAGCAATTGATTCTCTCTCTGCCCACAGGATGCCTTTGCGGGTCTGCACTACGACGAGTATGTGGTGCAGCGTACACGGCCGCTGCTTTGGACGCAGCAGCTCCTGGCGCCGGAGGAGCAGCTCAATCGCACCCGCGGCGATCCGGAGGCGCACTGCCGCAACTCGGTGCAGGGTCGCCACCTGCTGGTCGACGAGCGGGGCTTCGTGTGCCGGCGGAAGGAGGTGCTGCCCAACGGCTGCTGCAACCCGGAGCTGCCCAACATCGGCTACTACAGCTGCCGCACCTGCAATGCCACCACACAGTGCTGCGGCCTGTACGAGTACTGCGTCTCCTGCTGCCTCCATCCCGGCCAGCAGCCGCTGCTGGAGCGCGTGCTGCGTTCGCCCAACACGCCCAAGTACATCTTTGCCAGCGTGACGGACCACTTCGAGCTGTGCCTGGTCAAGTGCCGCACCAACTCGCACTCGGTGGCGCATGAGAACAAGTACCGCGACCCGGCCGCCAAGCACTGCTACGGCCTCACGGAGGCCCACGAGTCGCAGCGGGATGTGGCGCCCAAGGGAGCGAGTGGCAGCTAATCCCTGATCCTAATCCTTCCCTTTTGGCAGGAGCCGTGGTAGGTAGCCTCATAGATCGTTCATTAACTGCAAGACTGTCGCAATATATGCACCTTCAGGTAGTAAATCGGAGCTTTAAGGGAAACCCTCGAGCATCAAGCAATTCTGCAGCAACAATCCTGAGTTATTTGAGCAAATTTGAGATCGAATTTAATTGTAAGCCTGTAATTAAGTATTTGTTACTTCAAAACATGAATTAGTTTTGTAAATAAATCAAGAAATTAAGTGAATACCGAACAAAGCCCGTCAGCTCTCCATATCTAAGCCATAGCCCTAAGCTTTACTTCTAATTCTGTTGGTCTTTTAGTTGAATTTTGTGGCAAATGTTGTAAATATATTAAAGTTTGCTATAAGCTAGAGAATGTTTATTTATGTTGTTCAGTGTGCAGTGATAACATAAATAATTTGAGAGATAATAAAGGAGAGAACATTATCCAAGGGATAATACAAAAGTGTAGTTTTAGAGATATTTTAAACTTAAATTAGTAAAAAAAAAGGAAAAATATATATAGAAGCTCGATAATAATGATGTTTTAATAATAAAAGCAAAGGGTTTCGCTCAAATTTACGATATTTTCGATATTATTTTGAGGGCGATAACAATTTCCTTGTCACATTCGATTATTTCTCCCTCTAAAAAATCTCCACTTTTAACTTGCTTAACTTTTAATTGCTTGGAAATATTTCAAACAAATATTAAGTATTGCATTTTGAATTTATTAAATAGAAAAATGTATTTTCTGAGCCGCATATTTTGAAATATAAAATGTAATTCCTCGATTTTATAGAATAGAATTTCAAATTCAAAGTTCTTTCGAAATTTTGTGAGAAAAATCGGAGCAGCAAAAGTTAGGCCTGTTCCTCGAAGGGCTCCTGGTGCACCACCTTGCCCTCGATGCCGTAGAATATGATGCCATCCTGGACGTAGCCCCAGGCCATGCGCTGGGAGGTGAAAGCGATGCCCAGGTCACCGTCGTGGCCCACCACAATGGCGCCGCCGGTGCCGCCCAGCCGCCTGGTCATCTCCCGGCACTCCTGCTCCACCGCCTCCTGGGCGGAGAGACCCTTGTACTCGATGGCGGCCAGGATGCGTTGCGCCAGATTGTACCGCATAATGGTCTCGCCGTGTCCAGTCGTTGAGACGCCACCGCGTCCATTGTCCGCATAGGTGCCGCTGCCCAGGATGGGCGTGTCTCCGATGCGGCCCGGCCACTTGCCAGTGATGCCGCCCGTGGAGGTGCCGGCCACAATCTGACCCTGCGCATCCATGGCCACGGCGCCCACCGTCTCGCCACTGGGATCGGTTTTGGGGACTGCCACTGGCACTGGCACTGTGACCGGTCCCGCCGACGACGACGACGACGCTGGGCCCTTCTCCTCGGCCGCGAGTTCTGTGCGCGCAAAAAAGGGATCCTTGCCCTGGGCCAACTGCTCCTGGAACTCCTTGAGCGTAAACCGAGCACCGTCCGTGACAAGGGCGCCCGGCTGCAAGCGCTCACTGCCCGTGGCCAGGGCCAGCTCCTGGGCGGCATCGCCGCCGAGGAAGGTGTGCCGCTGCTTCTCCATCAGCCGCCTGGCCACTGTGATGGGATGCATCACGTCGCGCAGGAGGGTGATGCAGCCGGCCCGCAGATCACGGCCCTCCATGAGGCTGGCCTCCAGCTCCACCTGGCTGTTGGTGTTCAGGCAGGAGCCGTAGCCGGCATTGAAGTTCTCGTCGAGCTCCATGCTGCGCACTGCCGCCTCCACGGCATCCAGGGCGCTGCCACCGGCGCCGCCATTCCCCTCCTCCTCCTCCGCCGGCTGCAGCAGATGCCAGGCGGAGCGGAGCGCCCGCTTGATGCCCAGGAATTTGCCGGCGATGCGAGATTCCGGAATGTCGCCGGCCCCACCGTGGATGAGCAGCACAGGACGTGGCATGGCGGGGTTTCTTTTCAATTCGAAATTTTTACTTTCAATTTAATTTAGAAATTCTGGAGCGAAATACGAGACACTGGTTTCTGTCAGCAGCTCGAGAGTCTGAGGTCTGGCGCTCCGACTGCTGGGGATTTGTTTTATACTCTCTTCTTTGTCTTTATGGCGCGATAATGCCCTGCTAAGGAGTCGCTAAGCTAAGCTGGATAATGGTTGTATTTCTTTTAGGCATTTTGTTAATATGGAAATAGGAATAAATAATCAAATAAAGTTAATATGGAAATAAGAAAAATGTATGAAACTCAAGTGAAAGGACATCCTTCAGTATCATAAATTAATTAATTTCTTTATTTTCAATTAAGTTCTATACAATTTTAATTAAAATTCTATAAACAAATATATAGTATTATTCATTAAAAAAATATATATATATATATTTATAATACCTTATATTTGTATATAGAATTTTAATTATAATTTTACAGAACTTAAATATGTATATCTTATATTTTATTTATAATTATAATTATATAATTTTAAATTTATATTATATTTATTTATAATATAATTCCAATTAAAATTCGATATACAAATAAAATAATAAATAATGTTTTTCTTTTAATTATTATATTTATTAGAATTAAAATGATTTATCTAAAATCCTATAGAGTATATGGACGCCGACTTGCCATATTTATGGTGGCTTTGCATGCATATCTGGCTCTTGTTTTTGTGTGCACCCCGATAAGACGAAATAATCAGTGCGTTTTAATGGGTTTCGCGGTTTAACATAGGTACTATATATGGTACTTAGCTTTAGGGCAGTTATCGCTGTGGATAAGGACTCTGGGAAACGGGAGGGGTAGTGGGAGGGGGAGGGGTCAAGAACCCAGGTAGCAGTTGTGGATCAACTTGTAGAATTCCTCTCAGCCGAAAACTGGCTGTGTTGGACGTCTCCATAAGTCATCTGGCAGACATTGAGGGTGTTCTCTTTAATATAAGTGATGCATTTTTTGAGCAAATAATTAAGCTAGAATTTATGAGAACAATTTCACAGACTATTTAACTTTATGTTATATATTATATTATATATTAAAATTATTTATTATACCTATATTTATACCCTTGCAGGGTATTATTCGTTTAGTCAGAAGTTTGCAATGCAGTGAGAGAGAGATGTCTCCCGGCCCTTAGAAAAATATATATTCTAGATCAGCATCGACAGACGAGTCGATCTTTCCATGTCTGTCTAAAACTATATTCCAATCTTTAATAAATAACAAAAATGCACTTAATGGAATGTGAGTAAATATAAATAAGTATAAACGATTCCCTCCTACATCCCACCGTGTGTACACATTCCCAATTCATTTTCCGACCAGAATCAATCAACTGAAAACATCCAATTCGGTAGCTAATGGTCATGCCCCCATTCATTATATTCCTGGCTGTATGTAGTTAAAGTCATCCTGATGAATTCCCCGTGGCACTTTTTGGTTCCAGCTCCGCTTAACTTTTTCCACTTCTCAGCTTATACATATGTATTGGGTCATAGTCACCGGATCTTTCCTTTTATGTTCAGGCAGGAAATTTAAACATTTTGAATTCGCGGGCCTCCTCCGCTATCGATTGTCCTTGGGCTACTCATAGCTCGGACATACACAAAATATCGATAGGACGGACACAAGAATATTCAATTTTGAATGAAATTATCCAGCTCGCTAATCGGTTTAGGTCCCCGCTAAATGCATCGGTGTTCTGGTTTAATGGGTCAGTAGCATAACTGGTCACACTGTTCGTACGGGTTTCAAGTGTTTTTCTTTGTTTTTATCGCAAAATTCTGCTTTTCGGCGAGGCAAATAAAATTCACATTAAATATCGATACCAGCAGAGTTTTAATACCTGTGCCATTGATCCGAGCACCTGTCTAATATATAGCCCTATATTGACATATTGCAGCCAGAGCTGAAAAGCCGATTATCTAACGAAAAAGTATCGATGTATTAACGATTCGAAGTTCGAACCTACGCGAACGAAGCAACCAAAAGTGATTAAGTCAGCCAGCAAGGCAAGTCGTCGCCTCTCGTAAATTATCTGTCCAGTCCAAAAACTGCCCTAAATCTAAACCCATTTCTCTCGTCCTCTTAAAAATAGAGAGATAACAAATTTCGCTCAATAGAACCAAAATACTTTTCGGCTAGGATTGTTCGGCAGAGACTATTTTGCCTTGCACCACCCCCGACCCACCACCACCCAGCCGCCGTTGGCCTTGCAACATCAAATTTGCGACGCAAAAACAAAACACACACACACACACACACACGGCGGGGACATATCTATACCGATAGACCACCCACACGCCAGCTGTTTTTTGTTATCGTGGTATCGATCGCACGCATGAGCGACAGTGGTCGCGATAAACAAGAGGAAGAGCGATAAACGGGGAAAAGACGAGAAACTGAATCAAAGAGGTAAATATCTTGAAAGTTAAAAAAGTAAAAACTGATCTTGAGGAGGATCTTCGTCTTCCCTGCAACCCATTTGCAGGTCCGGGCGGGCGGAAAGATGTCTGTGCGACTGTTGACCGTGCGACTGATCAAACATGGTCGCTACATTTTGCGCAGCTACTGTAAACGTGATATACACGCCAACATTTTGGACCAAAACCAACTGAGGACAAGAAGCAAGCGAGGCTTTCCCCTACCCTCCAGCGCCGCCAATGTCCTGCGGGTAAGTGTAACTGTCCCTCCTTTTGCATCTGAAATTCCTGGTAATCCTCGCATTATCCCCGCCTGCAGCCTGCAGCACAACCGTCGGCGGCAGCAGCCAAGTCGCCGCCAGCCAGTGTCACGCCCATTGCTCCGTCGCTACAGAACAGCAGCAGCAATGGCCTGTTCCGCGTCGGTCAGCAAGCACGAAAACTCTTCATTGACAACATCCTCAGCCGCGTGACCACCCAGTACTCGGAGGAGCTGCGCCAGCGAGCCACACGCAGGCTCTTTTTCGGCGACTCGGCTCCCTTCTTTGCCTTGGTCGGCGTCAGTCTCGCCTCTGGCACGGGGGTGCTGAGCAAAGAGGATGAGCTCGAGGGCGTGTGCTGGGAGATACGAGAGGCGGCCAGTCGTTTGCAGAGCGCCTGGAATCGTGATGGGATCTCCGAGACTTTGGACAGTAAGTTCACCATTGATAATTTGGATGTGGGACCGGCCATAGCCAAGGGCTGTGCGGCGGTTGTCTACGCTGCCAGCTTTAAAAAGGAGGAGGATGCCTCGGCGAACCTTGCGGCGGACGCGGAGCTAGAACTAGATCCTGCTGCTGCTGCCCCTTTGGCCGTGCCCGCCATGGCCCCCAATAGCTGGACAACCAGGGAGATGATGTCGCCGTTGCAGAACATGTCCCGCTTTGTGCACAACTTTGGTGGTTCCGTGGACAACATCTTTCAATACAGCCAGCCCTCGGCGGCCAGTGACTTTGTGGGCGAGCTGGAGAAGCAGCAGGAGCAGGAGGATCATCATCAGCAGCGGCAGGAGGAGGCTAGACTTAACACTTCCACGGACACCTATCCTTTGGCTCTGAAGATGATGTTCAACTATGACATCCAGAGCAACGCCCTGTCCATACTGCGGGCCATGTACAAGGAAACGGTGCCGGCGCGTCAGCGTCGCATGAATCCCGCTGCCGAGGATTGGGAGCGTCTCCTGCAGAACCAAACCTTGACCCTGCCCCCACATCCGAACATCGTCTGCATGTTTGGCTTCTTTTGCGATGAAGTGGGCAACTTTCCCGACGGCCATGTCCTGTATCCGGTGGCCCAGCCGCAAAGGATCAATCCGCAGGGCTATGGACGCAACATGTCGCTGTATCTGCTGATGAAACGCTACGATCACAGCCTGCGTGGCCTCCTCGACACCCAGGAGCACCTGAGCACCCGCACGCGCATCCTTCTGCTCGCCCAGATGCTTGAGGCCGTCACCCATTTGAGTCGCCACGGCGTCGCCCATCGTGATCTCAAGTCGGACAATGTGCTGATCGATCTGCAGGACGATGCCTCCGCTGTGCTGGTGCTCTCCGATTTCGGTTGTTGTCTGGCGGATAAAATGCACGGTCTACGTCTGCCCTATGTCTCCCATGACATCGACAAGGGCGGGAATGCGGCATTAATGGCGCCGGAGATAATCAACATGGTGCCCGGACCCTTTGCCGTCCTCAACTACGACAAGGCGGATCTATGGGCATGCGGTGCGCTGGCCTACGAGATCTTTGGCAGCCGCAATCCCTTCTATTCGAATACCGGCGGCCTGGCATTGGAGCGCGGAGAGCTGACACATTCGCTGCGCAACAGCGACTATCGGCCGGAGCAGCTGCCGTCGATGAGCGACGCTTGCCCGCCGCTGCTGCAGCAGCTGGTGTACAACATCCTCAATCCGAATCCATCGCGACGGGTGAGTCCGGACATAGCGGCCAATGTGGTGCAGCTGTTCTTGTGGGCGCCCTCCAAGTGGCTCAAAGTTGGCGGCATGCCCAACAGCTCCGAGATCCTCCAGTGGCTCCTCTCGCTGACCACCAAACTGATGTGCGAGGGACGTCCCCAGCTGGACGGAGGAGCATCATCGCCACCAGTGTCTGCTAGCGGCAGGCGCGCTTACGTAGAATACCTTCTCATCTGCAGCTTCTTGGCGCGCGCCCGCCTGCGTCGCATTCGCGGCGCCCTCAACTGGATCCAGAACGCGGTGGTGGCGTTGTAGGCGCGGAGAAGCTGAAGCCTCCTCCCCTCCTCTTCTACTTGTTACTCTGAGAGAAAATCAAATGAAAACGCGTGTGATACCAACAATATATTTTACATATGTATTTATAAAACGAATTCAAAATTAACAGTGGAAGAATTTTAGTCGTGGAGGCCCTCCCGTAGCTCATTTATTTCGTTCAGAAGCATCTGCTCCTCCTGGCGCGCCTCCGCCAATTCGTTAACAAGCTGCTGACATCGCTTGGTCGCAGCTCCAGCCTCCGCGGTGGTCTGCTCCACGTCCGCCATGGATTTGTTCAACATTTTTTTGATGTTGCTGTGAATGTCCTGAAGGATCTGCAGACGCGACTCCAGGAATTCACTTTGCGTATCCATTCAGGAGCTCGGTATTTGATCCGTCAAGGCAGGCGCAGGTTTGGTGTGTTAAATTAATGCCCAAAGGATTGAAAAGCAGGAAAGAAAAACAAAATTCCGAATATTTTTGCCTATTTTGCCACGCTAGAGATGGCAAAACTGAAATGCCTGACAAATGATAACGATAGATCGATAACGACAGCCGATTGCAAGTTGACCGCCAAATTGAAATTCTTTAAATGTTTTGACTTAAAGCAGTTCCGTTTATTGGCTAAGCTCCACGTGACTGACGCACAGTTTGTGGTCGTAAAAGGAACAAGTGGCCATGATGAGTGGCCGCCCATCGCCACTGTCTCCCGGCGCCCAGTCCGCGCCATAGCAAATGCTTTTGTGCTCCTCGTAGGCACCCAGGAGCCGCAGCGCCGGCTCCTTAACATCCAGCTGCACCACGCTAAAGTTTGTGTACATGCAGGCGGCCAGAATGATGTCGGAGCGAACGCGATGCGGTTTCAGCCGCCAGATGCCGCCGCCCAGGTTATGCTCGGCCAGCGTTCGCTTCATGGAGCGGGTGTCGAAAAGGCGTAGCTGCTCGTCGTAGCTGCCGGTGAGCAGGTGGTGCTCATGTTGCGGATGACTCAGTAGACAGGTGACGCCCGCCATGTGGGCCCGATTCGTCCAGGCCCGCTGCTCCGTGCGCAGGTCGTGGGCCAGCAGGAGCATGTCGTCGCCGCCGCTGTACAGGAGATGTGGCGACCACCGGTCAAAGGCGCACGTCCAGGCCTCGAAGCCGTGAGCGGGCCAGGAGCGCTGGCGCGTTAGGTCGCCATTGGGTGAGTATGTTAGAAGATTCAGGCCTCCCTTGGAATCGGAAATGGCCAGCTGTATCTCCTCCTCCTGCCGGCGCCGCCAGTCCAGTGCCAAGGCCAGTGGTTGCTCCTCCCCCTCGGCCTCCTTAAGCGCCAGACACGTGCGTTTTTGGAGCTTTTTCGCGGCAGCGTCAAACTCGTAGACCTCAAGTTCACCCACAGAGTTAACGGTAGCCAACTGGGGTCCACTGTCACTGCTGCCCCAGGCTGGCAGCCACTTCATGTCCAGTATGGCAGCCGTTTCGATGCACTGCAGCCGCTCCAACGTAGTTTCATTGGCCTCCCCAAAGTGGTACAAGTACACACGGCCCTTGCGCGGACGCGGCTTTGTCTGTCCCTCAGTAGTTTCTCCCTCCTCCTCCTGTACCAGCTGGTAAGTCCCGCAGGCAAAGTATCCCGACTCCAGGCCATCACGGGGCAGCCACTCAACGGAATCCGCCGAGTATTCCGTATCTTCGCTGTGCAACGTTGTGAACAGCGCCATGGCCGGTGTTATCGATAATGAAACAAATAATCGATGACAGCTCGAACCATGGTGCCGCTATGCAAGGTATCAATCGCGAGAATTACTCTCATTTCCCTTAGAACGGAGAGAGAGAGAGCCGAAACGCCTTAAATTATTCATCTTAAATACATATAAACCCAGTTGGAGACAATATAAACATGTTTGCTGCCTTTGAAACAGATCAGTTTCGTGATCAGACCACCTGAACATATCGATATCAAAAAAGGAAGCTAACTTCGGTAAGCAAAAGTTATGATTTCCAATGGCAACCGGGAGAGGTCGCTCGCGACATTGGAAAGCTGCGAATTTTCTACTTCCAAAAAACTTCCAGCTTCTATCTGGACCTGGAAACACGATGGTCGCCAGCTTATATCTTATTTTTATAATTTCAATAAATATAACAAGAAAGGAAGCTAACTTTCACACGCCGAAGCAGCTATATGATATAATTAACCGATTTGTATAAAATTAAAACCGAAATTCTGAAAAATAAATGTATAATGACAGAGATATCTCTGAACAGATACAAATTTGTAGAAAAACATTTTATAAGACAATTTTTGGGCAAAATAAAGCTTAAAAATACATTAACTAAGCGAAAAATGCATTCATTTGAATTCGGAAAACTGTCCTGAGTTAGTTTTTACAAACTGCATACTGAATTTAGATTTATTTTTAAAATTCTTAATATATATATATGACTTATAGGTCCGGAAATGACTCCTTCACAGCGTTTTGCAAACCTCCGACTTAAATTATAATAAAAAGCAAGCATCGATTTGATCTTATTAGATTTATTTGTTATTTTCGTTTCGTTTTTTTTGCTAATTTAAAAAATTAATAGTTAATACATACAACTACTTAGTGCTCTGTTTACGCGCTACATATTCTGGATTAGGTTTAGTTGATCTCTTCACTCGCTTACCTCTCTAGTTTTTAGCTGCACGGCCTGCGATCCGGGTTCCAACTTCTCGATTTCTCGATTTCTGTGTGGGATCTCACTTGGAGGTGGAGGTGGTGGTGGGGGGTGGTCTCTCTTTCTGGGGGCGTCACAGTACCCGGGAGGCTGGCTTACACACACACACACGCATAGCAGCAGCAGCTATTGCACCTGACTCTTTCCTTCGATCCTCTGCTCTAGCTTTTTACAATCTCTAACGCCGACGACGAGGGCCATGGCCTCCTCCTCGACATGCACATACATTTAAAACAAGTTAAAAAAATCCTCTTAATCATAACTATAGACAATCGATTCGCGCCTCCTCCTCCGCCTTGTGCATTCTCTCCATCGCCTCCTCTAGGCCACACCTTCGTCTAGACAGCTCTCCGCCTAGCGACTGGTGGCGTTGTGACGCCGCCGCGTTCCTCATTTCGTCTTCATGACGATGATCGGCTCGAGTATTTTCAGCATGTCGTTGTTCTCGGGCGCCCCGGTGCCATTGCCGCCGCCAGAGCCAGCTGCTGCTCCCCCTGTTGCCCCCGACGCTGCCGTGGAAGTCACTGCCGCCGCTGCTGCTCCGGCTGCTCCAGCTGCTGTGCCGGCATAGTCCTTGACCACTTGAAGCTTGCTGAATCCCTGATGGGGCTGCTGATGCTGACTGATGGTCACCAGGCGGTGCTGCTGCTGCTGCTGGTGGTGGTGATGGTGGTGCTGCTGTTGGTTCAACACAATCGCCTCGTGATGCGAATGCTGTTGCTGCGCCAACTGTTGCAGCTCGTGCTGTTGCAGCTGCAACGGCGGCAGCTCATTGGAGCCATCGCCATCCTCCAGTTGGGAGTCCGTTTTGACAACGGTCACAAAAGCACCGCTGCCGCCGCCGCCTCCGCCGCCACCACCCCCATCGCTGCCCGTGGCCGTGACCGGTTCGCTTTCGTACAACTGCTCCGTGCTCGTGTCCTCCTCGTCGTCGTCCTCCTCCTCCTCGGTTTTGGCCCGGAACTCGGCGCTGGTGGCACTGCTGCTACGCGGCGTGTGACTGCGCATGCGTCGCATGCGCGCATACTCCGCCTGCTTGGATAGCCGCTCCTTGCGCTCCTCCGTGTTCTCGGTGGCACGGATTTGGGCCCGCTTCAGGCGTGCCCGCTCACTGAGCTTCTGCAGTCGCGTGGCCCGCTGCTCGGGCGTTTCGTTCGCTCGCACCGCTCGCTGATGGGCGGCCATCTTGTCCAGCCGCAGGCGCTTCTCCTCCTCCGTCTCGTATTTGTTCGCACCACTCCGTCGCGGCGTCACTGACGTCCGGCTATCGCCATCGGCCGTGGAATGTACATGTATCTGGCCGAGATCCTGCTGCTGCTGCTGCGTTGGCTGGGAGAGGGGCCTGCCCCTCCGCGGGGTGCTGGTGGCCAGCTGTGGAACGGCCAGCATCTGATTCAGCTCCTGCTCCAGGAGACTGTTCACCTTCAGCTGCTCCTCGTGGGCCAGCGGATGCTTGCGCGGTCTGCCCCTGCCCGGCGTAGTGGTCACAATATGTTGCTGTTGCTGCTGTGCTTGTTGCTGTTGCTGCTGCTGCTGCTGCTGCTCCTGTTGTCCCAGTCCGGCGGCGGTCACTGTAAGTGTAGGATTCGTGGTCGTCGTCGCCAGGATGTTGTACTGCCCCCCGGTGGGACTGTTGCCGCCGCCGCCGCTGGTGGCATTGGCAAAGTGGACCGGCGTAAAGGGCGGCGGCACCGCATTCGGTCCTAAACCGATCTGGAAGCCATTGTGGTACATGGGATAGTAGGTAGTGGTGGCGGCGGCGCCCGTTGCCGTTGTACCGGCCGCCGTCGTCGTTGACGTTGTGCTGCCGCTGGCCGTGTTGCCCGCCGGAAAGGTGGCGGCCAAGTAGGGGAATTGATTGTACAGCGGCGTTGTCGTCGTCGTGGCCGCCTTTAGCAGCTTCTGATGATCGCCCGTGGTCACGATAACCTTGGTCTCGCTGTGGCCCAGACTAACAGACCCGCTGTTATCGTTGCCGCTCGATCCCGATCCCGGAGCATCGTTGTCCGACTGCAAAAGTGGACAAGGAAAGAGATAGAGAGAGAGCGAGAGAGGAAGAGAGAGAGAGAGGAAGAGAGAGAGAGAGAGAAGGGAAAGGTAATGGGTGAATTTTGGTTTTGGGTATTTCAAGTAACTTCCACAGAAATCTCACTACAATTTATGCTTACTTTTACCTCATTTTTGAGAGTTTAAAGCTCTTTAAATTACATTCTTGAAGCAGAGCTGCCCCCGTACGAGATCTTGCTTGTCAACTCTTGATCTTCAGATTCTTCTTTTCTCCCCGAAACTTCTCTGTTCTCTGTTCTGTGGACTGTACACATCTTTTGATGCATATCTTTCCAAGATCTCAGTCAGTCTGTGACGAAAGGATTCCCTTTACTACTCTCCAGATTTTTGAAAAAAAAAGAGATACAGAACTCTACAGCCACAGAAGAGCTTTAGCTTTATGGAACCATAACGTTTTAATTTTGAATATACAAATATATTTTTATAAAACAAATCAAATTGAAGCTTACGTTTGGGTTAACTTTCAATTGTACTGACAAAAACATCGATCTTAATCGATATAAAATCGATTATTTGTATACAAACTTAAACAACTTTCGATTGTTGTGAGGCAACTGATTATAGTTATTTTTGTTTAATTTTAAAAAGCCAATAAGCGATAGAGGAAACACTCACAACACACTTAATTTAATAACATTCTCAGGGTTTTTTTTTAATAGAATACATTTTTTGTTTGTTTCTTAATTCTTTTGTTGGTTTTTACAAGGCTACATTTTTATCTACACTCTAGGAGCTTGTGAGTTAAATTACTGCTTATTGTTATTAACAAAAAGAAAGATAAACAAGAGTCTGTGAAGGAGAAAGAATTCTCCCCCCGCTTGAGAAACAATCAACGAAATGGTTAAGGCTGAGAGCAGGCACTCTTCCTTCGCTTCCTTATACCAAACACATTCTTCTGTCTGTTTCAATTATCAATCCAGCAGTTCAATTCGCCAACTGCAAGGAATAATATTTGAATGTTCTTTTCTTTGAGTTGGTTTTTTGAAAATTTTCATAGTTTACCAGAGAGAGAGAGGAGAGAGAAGAGAGAGAGAGAGAGCTTAACTGGCGCTTCCAGAGCAACTTTGCGCTACTTTTCATTGGCTCTCTGCAACTGGAGAATCAGAGAGAAGAATCATATTACGGGGTTGCCTCTCAACAGGGAAAGCTGCGATATTTTCATATCGCTTAATTTCATATCGAAAATCGCATCAATATTATCGAAAATGTTATTAAATGTATGTGTCTCCTTTTCCGATTATATATCGATATATTTCGATTTTCTTCGATATATAAAAAGATTGAATTATTGCTAAGCAATGTTCTTATTGTTTAAACTAAATAAAGACGGTAATCTCTATATAGAATCATTACCCAAAGACATCAAAGTGAGTAAACCTTAAGCTTGGGTTGTCTTGGCGATAAAACCCTGAAAGGCTATCCTCCTAAGAGCTCATCCCTGACTTCAGATAGTTGCCACTTTCCGTGCATTATGTGATGTGTGTCTGTGCTCTCGCTTATCAGAGATCCCTCCCTAATCCTAAACCCTAATCCCTCTTCCGGTGTTGCTGCTGCATACGCACCTGAAGTTCCTGCTTCTTGGCGGAATATTTGTGCGGATAGAGCTCCAACTGACCGCCGGCTCCTGTGGTGGCGATGCTGAAATGCGGCATATGCGCCTGCAGCAGCTTGGTGGCCGTGCCGCCTCCCTTGCCGGCGCCGACGCCATCATCGCCATAAATTTGCTGGACAAAAATGCTACCCGGCTCGGTGCCCTCGAGCAGAGCGGCAGTCACCTGTTGCTGCTGACCGGCGGCGGCGATGGTGTATCGCTGCTGTTGCTGCTGCAACTGTTGCTGGTTTATCTGCTGCTGCTGCTGCTGCTGCGGAGTCAGGGGCTCCTGCTTGAGCTGCATGGGACCGCGCAGTGATCCGGGTGTAAGGAACATGCCCTGGCCCATGTACTCCACTCCAGCCAGGGCCTGATGCTGCTGGTAAGCGGCCGCAGTGACCAGATGCTGCTGCTGTTGATCCTCGGCCGTGGGCTGGGGCGTGCCAGCTCCTCCTCCTCCTCCTCCGTTGTCCGATGTCGACGCCTGGTTTAGATTGATAGTGTGTTCGTTAGTACAATTGGCTGCCGCCGCTGCGGCTGCCGCTGCTGCAACAGCCAGCACCTGCTGCTGCTGCTGTTGCTGCTGCTGATGCTGCTGCTGCTGGTGGTGCTGATGGTGCTGGTGCAGCTCCGTTGACGAGGAGGAGGACGACGTCGGCGTTGTGATTAGCACCGACGACGATCCACCACCACCGCCGCCGCCGCCACTGTGCACCACATGCTTCAGTACCTTCTTCTTTTCTCTGACCTTTTTGGCGTAGTCGTTCAGCTTTCTCAGTCTTTCCTTCCGCTCCTCCGGCGACTCATTGGCGATGCGCTGTCGCGCCCTCGCCGCCATCTCGGCCAGCCGCAGCTTACGCTGATCGGACGTCTCGCTGGCCCGATACATGCGCATCCTTTCGGCCAGCTTGGCCAGACGCTTCGCCCGCTGATCGGGCGACTCCATGGCTCGGCGCAGGCGCTGCCTGGCCGCATTCCGCACCAGCCGCATGGCCCGCTCAATCTCTGACTCGTTCTGCCGCCGCTGCCTATTGGCCTCGGCGTTGCGTAGCAATCGCTTCCGGTACTCCTCTTCGCTTTCCCGCTGTCGCCGCTCGCGCATCCTTTCAGCATTTCTGGCCAGGCGGCGCTGGCGTGCCTCGGGGCTCTCGTTCCAGCGCTGCTGGTGTGTTGTGGAGGCGCCGGTAATGGAAGCTGAGCTGGCGCTAACGCTGCTCGGTGGTCCCAACGGTGTGGCGGTCGGTGTTTGTTGCACTTGAACTTGCTGCACCTGCTGCTGCTGCTGTTGTTGTTGTTGTTGCTTTAGACTGGAGTGGGTGCCGTAGCCGGCGGGTAGGGTGAGCTGCAGCTGTTGATGCTGGAACTGGAGCTGATCCTGCTGCTGCTGGAGATGATGCTGCTGCTGTTGAAACTGATGATGTTGCACGTGCTGCTGTTGCTGCTGCTGCTGCTGCTGTTGTTGCTGTTGCTGGAGCTGCAACTGTTGCTGGTGATGCGTGGAGAGGGGTACCAACAGCGCTGAGGGATGCTCGATGAGGAGGCGTGTATTGGGTCCATTGATGGCCAGCACATGGGTCGCGTACTGCTGCTGCTGCTGCTGCTGCTGTTGGTGGTGGTCAAGTGTGGGCTCTATTTTTATCCCATTGGGATCTGGTTCCATTATTCGTCAAAGCCTGAACAACAATCGAAATTGTCGTCTTCGGGGGTTCAGGTCAACAGGGTTCTCTTGCTTGTTCTTGCTCTGATTCTGATTCCTTTTCTCTTGCCTGTTTGGGCTCCTCGTCTCTTGCCTGCTGCTCTGGCTCCTTTTCCCTTGATTCTTCTTGTTCCCTTTCTCTTGCTTGTTCTTGTTCTTGCCGCCGCTTCGCTGATCGCCACAGTCGCTTCGATGGCATCTAATGGCCGAAACGGATCTGTCCGCTACCCGCGCTCCTCCTCGCTCTTTCTGTTTGTTTTGTTTTGCGGTCGTTTCCGAATTGGCGGCGGCGGCGCCTGGTAGTTATATAAAGAAATATGTGTGTGCTGGCTGGCTGCGCCGCGCTCTCTCCACCGCTTGCGCCGTCTCTCTCCCAGTTCGCTCGCTCGCTCGCTTGCTGGTTCCGCGAGGTCTCTTTTACAATCTCCCTGGACTCTCTTTTGCGCCGATCGGTTTTCGCTTCGTATTTGCTTGTGGCGGAACTGACTCCCGGATCCTTCTCCTCCTCGTTGCTTCCTCGTTGCTTCCTCCAATTCCTTTTTCCTGCTTTCCGCAGCTCTTCTTCTTGTTCGATAGTAAGCGACAATTGGCGCCGCTGCTGCTGCGCTGCCAGTGCTTCCAATCGATTTTTCACATGATTATATACACACACATGCACGCCATCAGGCAAAGCAGCTCACACACATACACGCACACCTGCACACCGCCAACGCATACAAGCGCAAAGCTTAAGTGTGTGCGTGGTTTTTTCCGCTCCTATTTTGCCGTTCGAAGATCTTTGTTTTTTTTTGTTTTTTCCTTTTTGTTTTTCTTTCGTCAAAATTTGCATTCATTTATGGCCCCCAATCATTTGGTGGCGCCGCTCCAAGCCTTGCTCCTGAGCGGGGAGCGCAGGGGTGAAGAAGATGAGAGCTTTGGCTGCCGGGGACTGGGAATGCGGCATCGCCTCACATATGAATCCGCCACACATCAGCGGCCGTCGCGCTTGTTTTGGTTACCAGCGCCATCAAATAACTCCCACACGCTGCCTGCTGCTCACCGTGTGTGTGTCCAACGAGTTAGGTGGGGGGCAAAAACGCGCTAAATTTCCGGCAATAGGCGCGCAGGCAAATATTGCGCCGTCAACAAACACACATCAAAAAATAACCACAAAGTGTGTATGTATTAGGGTTGTTGATAATATATCAAAATAAATATATCGATATTTTTTCAAAAAGTGATATATTTATATCGTGGCATTTTGTTTGCCCAAATATCGAAATCGCGATATTTTTATTTTATATTTTACGATATTTTTTACTTGGACAATTTTAATTTAAAGGCAAACCATAAAAGGTGAGGAAATCCGTCAATCAACAAGCTGCCTATGAGATACCGTAAACAGATAGTTCGGTGCTTTCTTAGCTGGCTCAGAAATGTGTCGTATGGTGACACCTCTAGTGTCCTAAGTAGGATCAACTTAGTGCACAAAAAGGTGTTTCTGAAGTCTTTAGATTCTGTATATTGAAAATGATTGTAAAGACTGTCTGAAAATATTCATATCAATATTTACAATATAATAATAAGAAACGTATTGTCAAATTTTTATTTAACAAAAAATATAAAATATATCGATATTTTTAAGTGATTTTTTTATTTGTTATTTGATAAATATATGAAAAATAAAAAGTAAATATCATCGATACGATATTTTTTTTTAAATATCCGTCTAGTAGTATATTTGCTTGTACAATGTTGGCAACTAAGCATCGATGCATCGATAGTGCCATAGATGTTTCCGCCGCCCCTAGCCATTACCTTTTTCGAAAAGTTTATGAAAGTTTTAAATCGGTACCAAGTTTTTAAGATGGTCCTTGCTTATTTCTTACGAAAGCAAATTCGTTTTTAATGAATTTACGTCATAATAATAGGGTTTTAATGAACTCGTGATTTGTTTTTGCTCAGAGCTACGTTTTCATCAAAGTTATGCACCATCGAACAGTTTACCTATCTGTTTTCCCAATCTTGCAACCTCTTATTATAACACATTATAAACGTTTTGATGGTCACACTGGTTGGCTGAAAATTAGAGCTAGACAAAAATCGATATAGCGATACGATATTTCGAATGATTTTTCAAATGAAAATTGTATTTTATTACAAGCATTATTTATTTGCGTATATATTGTCCATATTTTTACTCATTCCTAGCTCAGCGATTTGTCACTGTTACAATATTTATTTCTTACTCTTGGAAGCAAAAAGAAAGCATATGTTGGAAGGTAGTGTCAATCGATATCGCATCTTACGATAAGTACCGTCAATGTTTTTGCAACTCGGTGCTCGGCCCATCTCTAGTTGAAATCATATGACTCCCAATCGATACAGAAAGAAAAAAAGTTGAATTTTCACTGTCGTTTCGCTTCGAACTCCACGCCTTTCGCCACACAATTCGCGCAACTCGAGGAGCGAGTGCAGCAGCAAAAAAGCGACAAGTAACCGCAACGAAAAGCAGGCACTTTGTCACTCGCCGTCTTCGTTTTTTTTTCTCTCCACCCACTCTTTGCGTTTGTGTGTGTGTCCGTGTGTCAAGATGAACAGCTCGGGATTCATGTTCAACATCGATAATGGCTATCTGGAGGGTCTGTGCCGCGGCTTCAAGTGCGGCATCCTGAAGCAGGCGGATTACCTGAATTTGGTGCAATGCGAGACCTTGGAGGGTGAGTATCGGTCCCGAAGGGGGGGCTGTGTTTCTCCTACTCTACACATTTTCCCACACGCACACGCCCGCACGGTCACATGACCAGGCCGATAACAGCAGCGTGCGTGTGTGTGTATATACACTGCTGTTATGCCTGCGTGTGTGTGTGTGTAAGCTTGTCTTGTGATTTGTTGACGTTTTTTCGCAGTTTTTCAAATGAGAATTTTCGGAAAAACGTTTATAAAGATGACAATACTTGCTATTGGCTTGAAACATAAACATTATGGGGATAACAAAGAGCAGGTGGATAGATTTTTTTATAGGTTGTCTGTGTTCCAAGAGAAAAAAACGTTTTAAAAGGCTTATCTTGGGTCGAATTTGAGAATATTTCAATAAGACTTCACATATTTTTTGAGTGTCATTGTATTTATCTCTCATTCTTTTGCAGATCTCAAGCTGCACCTGCAGGGCACGGACTATGGCAGCTTCTTGGCCAACGAACCCTCGCCGCTGTCCGTTTCCGTGATCGACGACAAGCTGCGGGAGAAGCTGGTTATTGAGTTCCAGCACATGCGCAACCATGCCGTCGAGCCGCTGTCCAATTTCCTGGACTTCATTACCTACGGCTATATGATCGATAACATCATTCTGCTGATCACTGGCACGCTGCACCAGCGTCCCATATCGGAGCTGATACCCAAATGCCATCCCCTGGGCAGCTTCGAGCAGATGGAGGCCATCCATGTGGCCTCTACGCCCGCGGAGCTGTACAATGCGGTGCTTGTGGACACACCGCTGGCACCCTTCTTTGTCGACTGCATTTCGGAGCAGGATCTGGACGAGATGAACATTGAGATCATCCGTAACACTCTGTACAAGGCGTATTTGGAGGCGTTCTATAACTTCTGCAAGAACATGGGCGGCGCCACCGCCGATGTTATGTGCGAGATCTTGGCTGTGAGTTTGATTTTCTCTCATATTGCTTTCTTTTTTCCAGTTTCAGTTTCCTCTTATATTAACGTGTCGCATATCTTCCCTTTCCTTATTAAGTTCGAGGCCGATCGTCGTGCTATCATCATCACCATCAACTCCTTTGGCACGGAGCTGTCCAAGGATGATCGCGCCAAGCTGTATCCCAACTGCGGCAAGATGTACCCCGATGGCCTCGCGGCCCTCGCTCGTGCCGATGACTACGAGCAGGTGAAGACCGTGGCCGAGTATTATGCCGAGTATGCTGCCTTGTTCGATGGCTCTGGCAACAATCCCGGCGACAAGACCCTCGAGGACAAGTTCTTCGAGCACGAGGTGAAGCTGAACGTGTACGCCTTCTTGCAGCAGTTCCACTTTGGCGTCTTCTATGCGTACCTCAAGCTCAAGGAGCAGGAGTGCCGCAACATTGTCTGGATCGCCGAGTGCGTTGCCCAGAAGCATCGCGCCAAAATCGACAACTACATACCCATCTTCTAAGTGTGCAGTGGCCCCGAAATAATAATTATTATACGTGTTTTTTTTCGAGATGTTGTTTTTTTTTTGTCTATCTATTCGTTCGTCCCCCCCTCCCGTACCCTTGTTATGCAATTTGTTTAATGTATATTATATATTATGATACGCTGTATGTGGTTTTGTTACGAGTATTATTATTATTTTGTCAAAGTGTTCAAAGTGTCCTCCGTTTTCTCCGCCACTCTCTCTCCCCGATTGGCCTAACTATATCTTATATATATATATATGTATTCGGGAGATATCTATCGTGTTTGTGTGTACATATGTATAATTATAAATGATTGAAATGATCGAAATGATCGAAAGGAACGAAAGCAGTTCACATTGATTGTAGAGAAGAAGAAAGGAAAGCATCAGCGCCCATATGTTAACTACTATATAGAACAAATGCATACCTATACCGCAACAAAAACAACAACATAAACATAAACATCAAAACCACATATGTGAATGATAAATCAATTATTAAAAACATGTTTTCAAACATTCCCTTAAACTAGGCATTTTTTCTCAATAACTTTACTCCCAATGAATCAGGGAAGTTATTTCGGGGAAGTATATAAAAATATTGCGATCATAAAGTCGCATTAATCGGAATTTTTTAATATCAAAAATACTGATTTTATTGAGAAATAACCAAAAAGTCGTATAATATTTGTGAAATATCGATTTGAATATCAAAATTAGTGAGGAATATGGATACATTAGCGATATGTACATATCGAAATAGACTCTATTCCAGATCTTAAGGATATTTCCACAACGAAAGGCAGTTTAAAAATTCGAAATAACACTTGGAATTATCTCTTAAGCCCACTTTCTTGTTTTGTTTCTCCGTTTTTATTTTGCATAATTTAATTTCAAATTAAATATGTTGTTTTTTCTTTTTTGGTGAATCGGAGGTATGTCTCTTGGATGCTTCTTCATTAGCCAAAGTCAGAAATGTCAATCGATTGGACAAAATAATAATCACGAGTCGTCGTCGTCGTCGTTATAGGGTTATATAAATATTGAATAAAAGGCGTCGAAACGGGTTTCTCGTTGGCGTAGAAAGCTTTTTCCTATTACATCCACAATCGGCAGGGGCTCAGCCTCTATTTTATTATAAACTTGGAATAATCTACGAAGTCTGCGAAGTAGAAAACTAAACTAAAGTGGAACTTATTCGATGTGCTCCAAATTGTTAACTTTATCATGTCGATTTATTTATTTCCAAAGCAAAGGTTATTTAATTTATTTGATTTCTTTCTATCTATTATCTCACATCGATCTCATATCGATTTATTGCACAAGTATCCCTGAATTTAAATTTGATACCAAATCCGATATATCAATATCTTGCCTGCCTTCCCTACACTCATTTGTGTAAGCTCTTTTCTTAGTCACCTTCCTTGGAATGACTCGTGAAGCCGACAGATTGATAAAAAGTCTATGGATGAGTTGGCACTGTCCAGGATTCCCATTGAGGGCGTACTCACGTACTCTTAAGCTGACACAGGTGTGTCCCTGGATCGCAATGAAGATCTTCTTTGTCATCGTTCCTTGGCCTTCCTTCAAGGCCTTCCATACTTCCCAGGGTGTGGCGGCAGGTCATTCGTCACCGTGGTGATCCATCTGATACCTAGACAAGAGTCTGTGGTTAAATGCATATTTAAAATATATATATGACAGTTTAACTTGAATTTTAATTTAATAATTTATTGATTTCATGAGGGATGTGTCAATATTATAGTCTGGTTGAAAAGTGCATCTATTATTTAAATTAATAATTAAAAGTAGATTACTTTTTAAGTTAAGTTTGCATTTTTTTGATTGAACAATATAAGAAAAAATATAATCAGATAAAGAAACAAGTGAGGGATATTTGTATAAGTCGATATTTTAAAATTAAATGCGATTTTCGATATATAAAGAACCGATATACACAAAATCGATAGGCAAAAGTTTAATATATTTTCTATATAGTATTGAACACGAACTTGTTCTCAATAGAATATATCTAATACTTTTCCTTTCGATGTAGACTAAAAATGTTTCGCAATATTTTTCGATGTTAAAACAAATATTTTTTTTTGTCGATCTATCTTTATTGAACTATTCCCCAGTTTCATATTTTTCTCTCTGTGTGCCGTGTCTCTGAATGCTACGTGCTACGTGCCCATAGATCCGCCGCCTTACCGTTAGGCTGTGGAATTGGATTTGGTTATGGATTTTGGCCTACTGCGTGGATCGGTTGGATCAGGTGGCCCTGGCCCCCACCGGCCAGGTCGCAACAGCTACCTGCTGTTCGAGCAGAAGGCGGAAGACACAACACAACACGTTTGATGCGATGCACTATGGGGCCAACGACCACGTTTTTTGGCCAAAACCCATTTTTTTTAAAGTCGTTAAATTAATTTATACTGTAATTTGGCTTAAAAAATTATTGGAAAATTTCAAATTTTATTATTGTATTGTATTATTGTATTATTTTTTAATGCTAATCATAATTAAAAAAAAAATGCTGAACAATTTTATTTTACACTGAAAAAAAATTAAATCTAAAAAAATATAAATATATAAATATATGTATATATACCACGCCCATTTTTCTTAAAATATTTTCCTTTTGTAATGATAAACAGTATTAAAAGAACAGAACTTAAACATTTTTCTTCGTTTAAAAGTTATTAATTGATGCCACAAAAAGTGGTCGTTGGGCCCATAGTGCGATGCGATGCGAAAAGAAAGCTAGCTTTGTTGTTGTTGGATTTGGAGCTCGATCAGCTGGTGGCCCCGAACCTGTGGACTCGCGCCCATAACTCTGGCCTGGTGCCACCAACTCCGCGCAGTCGAGTTCCGCGTCTCCGAGCGTTGAGTTCAGATCTTTAAAAGGCACCCAGCCGAAGTCAGCTTCTCCCAAAGCGCGCGTTCAAAGATCATTAACTACTATCATCTGCTATCTGCTGCTACCACATATTATATTTTTTTTTAGAGTGCTGGCTTCCGTAATAATAAATAATTAGTTAACTCCGGGAGTTGCCTTTTTTTGTTTGTGTTTCAAGTGCAAGTGTGTGGATAACAAGGATACCCAGGATACCCAGGATACCAGGAGGAATAGCCAAGTCTTAGGTAAAGTTGCAAGTAGAGTTTGTGTAAATCCGAGACAGTGAGAGAGAGAGAGAGAGAAGAGAGACAGGTGAAATGCGGTCGACAGTTGCAGAACATACACCGAGCACTTAACGGGGCCAATAATGATGATGACTGGCAGACCAGGAAAAGCCAAAAGTGAAGCCAAAGCCAAAGCCAAAGGCAAAGCCACAGTTAAAGCCAAAGCCAGGCCGAGAGGCAATTGCACGTAAAAGTCGCCGTGAAATTGTGTCAACCAGTTTGGCTCCGACTTTGACTTTGACTTGGTCTTCGTCTCCGACTCTGAGTGCGGCGGCTTCGACTTGGACTGGGATTCCGTTTCGGTTTCTGGCTCCTAAAACTCTTTAGATATATCCAACTACGTAGCTCGCATTCTTCCTTTTGCCTTGTCATTAATTTATTTGAATTTGGCAAAACAAAAGAAACGCGTTCTTCGTTTTACTTTCTACAACGCCGCATTCTTCGTTGTCTGAAGAGACGGCGGCTCCCGGGTGCTGTTGTCTGGAAAGTGGAACTGTCTGTCCGATTGTTGCCCCAGCTGGTTGCTGGCGGGTTAATGGTTAATGGTGGCTCTGCTGGCTCCGGAGATCTCTTAACCAGCTGTGCCTGCCTGGCTAATTGCTGAAAACAAATACCCAAAACAGTAAGACAGAAACTAGAGTGACGAAAGTCTTATACAAAATTTGTTCATTAAAAAGAAACATTATTTAAAATGAATTTGATGTTTTTAATGAATTTTTCCTTTAATTTTTAATTCCAAATCGATTTGATTTTTTCAAATTTCGATATAACCAAGTTTTCAATATGATCTTTCATATCGAATTTTATTTTCTTAGGATAAATTAAGGTTCTGAATAGAAAATAGTTCATGGGTAATATTTTAAAAGTAATATTATTATTTACTTTTATTACTTTTTATTACTTTTATTTTTATCCAGCTTTAAACTAATTTAAGCTAATTTTCTGGTCCATCGGTTCAGCCTTGACCGGAAATGCTGGCCCCCTTTTTGGGGCGCTTTAACCCTATATTAACCCACGGCCCACGCGAATAGCAAACAAATCAAAAATTTCACCGTTGGCTGCATTAAAGAACTTAACCTTAATTTTGGCATGGGTCTCCTCCTCCCTCTCTCAATCTCTCTCTCCCTCTCTCTCTCTTTGTCTCGTTATGGTAACTTTGATTTTTTCCACCTTTGCCTCTTCTGCTTCTGCTTCTTCTGGCTTTCTGCTGGAGATTTCACCCACACACACTCACCGAAGAAAGTGTTAAGCACACACACACACAGACACAGCAAATCGAGCTGAAAAAAGACACAAGAGAAAAATCTCCAAAAGCTGAATCAAAATTATGCAAATGTGTGTTGGGTTATGCATGTGTGTTATATAAACCAAAAACAAAAACAAAAACAACAACAAAAAACTAAAGGATGTAAAAGTCTGACAGACTGCTTAGCATAATCGAGGCGCGATGGGTTTCGTAATCAAGAAAAAAGATAAGAAAAAAATAGACATTAATGATTCGAAATCAAACGAAATCTTTACGGAATTTTCGCAGACACACACTTTCGCTGCCGCACCGAATAATTAACAGTTCGATTTCAGTTTCGATTTCAATATGAGCAGCGACCTCCCCCTCCCCTCTCTTATGATAATTTCTTATAAAAAAAAAACTCTCTGCCTCACTTTCTATTTTCCTATGCGTTTAATAATTAATTAATGCTAATAACTTTTCACAACCGTTATAATTTATTGACAAAATTCGAAAATGCGCTCAAAAAACACAAACGGTGCGCGAGGAGAGCACCACCCCGCACACGTGGGGGCAGCTCTCCCCCCCCTCTCTCTCTCTCTCTCTCAGGGCGATGGAAGAGTTTCCTTCTCCACACCCCCTCCTATCAGCAAGTCTCCCAAAACCCGCCGACATGCAAATGAACTGGACTCTTTTGTGAAGGGTTATACGGTTACATATTGGAATTTCCAAGTGGGAGTTTGGAAGTTCCACATTTGGGATGGGGGAGACATTATGAATGCGTGTGTGTGTGTGTGTGTGGAGACCATCTCCATTGAAGAGGCCAGTTTGAACGGTTAATTCGGCCCACATTCCGGGGCAACTCTGGAGGAAAGATGAACCCAAGTGATGGCACAGAGGCTTCCAGTACTCACTTTCGTTGATATGTTATAATTTATACAGTAAAATAGATTTTTAGAGTTGTCTTATTTATTTTTATATCGATTTAAAATCGATTCATCATCGATTACTCTAAAATGTATAATTAAATGTTTAAAAGAATAGTACATTTACTGCTAAAGAAAATGTAGGAAACTAAAATCATTCTAAGTTAAATACAATTGCATTTTGAAACCCTGTGGACCCTGTGGACCCTGTGTATTAATCCCAAGACCTAAATAATTCCGGCTGGAGTAAGCCTTAAAGAGGCCCTTGGCCCTTCCATAACTTTTGCTGGCTTATCGTATACGCTTCTGGCCATTCATACTGTTTCCATCGAGTAACTGGCCAACTGGCAATAGTATCAGCATTCATTCTTGCTTTGGACAAGTCCGACTTGGACTTGGACTTGCCTCTGGCTACGTCTTTGGCTCTTCCACTGCTGCCATATTTAGCCGCCTGCACACTTTCTTTGCCCAAATACTAGCTTCGGCCACGGCCACCAACTGGGTCATCCACACAGCCACATCCAGCCAAGCAGAAGGTCATCATCAATGGATGGGATTAGGAATGGGTATGGGTATGGAAATGGGAATGGGGATGGCCGGTAGGCGGTGCCCAGAAAAATGAAAGTGGAACAGGTTCTCAGAGTCGGTCGAGATTTCTGTTTATTATTATTTACCATTTACCAAATGATGTAAGGAAATGTGCCGCATTATGGGGGAGAGGAGATAATGGTCGTCGAAATAAGCCAGTTATGGACACGGGCTTATTACACACAGACACAGTCATTGAGGCAGGCTAAGGAATTCATGTGAGGGAATGTTTGGAATGAATGAATGAATGAACGAGGGTTACTTCCACAGCAGCTACTTGGGCCACCGAATCAGTCACTTAAGCATACGGTTTCGGCTTCCATAATCTTAATATATTATTAATAGATAAATAATATACTATTTTTGAGAGCTATATAACATGTTGTGCATGCTGAAAGTTTACTCAAATTGTGTAAAATATTATTAGGAACCGGGTTTCCATAAAACAAGGCGTACTCAGAGGATGCTTATTGAGAAAAGTATCTCCATGATATTTATCATATCGAAAATATTGTAAACTTTATTATATCGAAATTTGAAATATGCTAAAATATCGCTTGTAGAATATAGATAAATATTACTATAAAACTTGTATTTCATTTATTTCTACCTTTCTCCGAATATAATGTTCCGAGAGGAATATATGTACATATTTGTTACATATATTTATATAGAAATGTTAAAGTATAGATTAATACAGCGGATTTTGATGAATATTGTTATAGAAAATCAAAAATCTAAAAAAATATATTTATATAATACAATATAATAAGAAATCAATTAAGATATTGCTGATAAAACAAATTATTTGCAAGCAAAAGGGGTAATTTGTTGTATTTTTATTATATAACGAATGCCTGATTTCTCACTGTGCAGATCTTTCGTCAAGCCAACAACAACAAATTAGATTCTTATCAGCCAAGTAACGGTGCTCGGGCTCAACGAATAGGCAGAGCAAAGAGGAGAATGCGCCAAACTGTTCTTGTCAGTCAGCTTTGGGAGCAGCTGGAAGAGCCTTGGCATGGGTGTACGCATATTTATTTGTCTTTAAATAGTTCTGCTGCCCTGGGTTTCTCCAGCGGCCGAGTTGAGCTCCAGTTAAGAGCCGCTAATTGATTCGGACATCTCTTGGGTTGCGCGGCACGGTGAGTCAATAGCTGAAAATTTCACTTTGCCAGCAGCGGTGACGGTGTGACTCCCCGTGTTGCTCCTCCTCATCTTCCTCCTCTTTTTCCTTCTCCTCCTTCTCTTCCTTCTCCTCCTCATCCCCCGAGGCCGCGTTTGAGTTGCGAACGCGCTCCGACTTGTTGAATGAATTCCAAATTCCAAACGGCGGACCGAGGCACTTTTCGTGGCTATTCTAATGAGGCTAACCCAATTCGTCAATTAAATAACTTTGCAGCCGAAGACAGAGGAACAGAGGAGATTTCACTCTCGTTTTTGGTAGTCTCTCTTTTTGGGCTGCTTTTCGCTTTCGTTATTATTATTTTTTCTTTATTTCGGGTAGCCCCCCCCCCCCCCCCC
>VNJT01019625.1:28413-170965 GCA_008042655.1 Drosophila burlai
TTTTTTTTTTTTTTTTTTTTTTCGGGGGCCCCCCCCCCCCCCCCCATTGATTTTTGGGCTTTAATTTGTTTACTTTGCCTTTCGGTGGAGGCCAGTGGAAGATGAGCGCGCAGAGTGAAAGAAATTATGTCAATATTTATTTAAATCCATTTCTTTTGCGAAAAGAAAAAAAGCAAGGCATCGAAAAAAAAAAAATCGGAGAAAGAATGCGGTGAAACTTAATCGCTGGCCACTTGAAAGCGACGATTCGGCGGAGCTTGTTGACTTCATGGGAATACCTTTGGGTATTTATGGTATTGAGAGCTACCTTTACATTGATTTTCATTTTCTAAGGGGACTCGCCGAGTTTTCTCTTTCAAATGTTGTTGTCTGTCAATGATTCAGTCAGTTCTTTGCAAAATGTCAGAAATTTGCAGACAGTTCCTGTTTCTCTCTTCCTTTTCCTTGATTTTTCTCTCAAGCAAAACGAAATGAATTAATTAATCGCTCTCTTAAATCCCCAGTTCCATCCACAATGACTAGCTACCGGAAGAACATAGGGCTAGTGCTGCTGCTGCTGCTGGTGGCCATCGCCCAGCTGGAGGCCAAGACCGTCTTCCGGCGCACGGACAAGATATCAGAGAACTTCAAGCAACTGGACCTGCCGCCCGAGGAGATCGATCCGAATGTCGCACCGCCAGAGTCCGAGCCCCCCAAGGTGGACGATGTGGTGGACGCTGTCGCTGAGCCGGTGATCGATGAGAGTGCCAATGAGATAACCAGCGCGGATGTGGAGTCCACGGGCAATGCAGTGCCGGATGTGGCCACTGCTGCTGCTGCACCTGCTTCTGCTCCCGCTGCTGCTGCTGCTGCTGCTGCTGTGGAAACTCCTGTGGCTGAGGCTGCTCCCGAGGCAGCTGCCACCGCCGCCGCCGTCACAAAGCCACCAAAAGTGACCACGGCCAAGCCGGAGAATCCCATTACCAAGTACTGCAAGTGCTCGGAGTCGCACTGCGACTGCTGTCGCAAGTTCGGACTGCCGCTGCTGACCAGCCAGGGATGCGCCCGGATCGCCTACCTGGGCAACGACGAGATGAACGTGTCCCTGAAGTACGGCGACATCACCCTGGCCTCGCGCCGCATCTCCAGCAAGCGGGCTCGGCCCATCTGCGTCGGTCTGCCCGGCGGCTATTCGCAGTTCTGTGGCCGCGTCTATGGCCTGTCGCGATCCAAGGAATCGAAGGACTTCAAGGCCTGCCTGGCCTTCGAGCTGCGCTCCGACGAGGAGGTTGAGGCCTCGCTGCGCGTCTCCTGCTTCAAGTTCGGTCCGGAGGGTCTGCGGGTGGCCGAGGCAGAGCCGTTGCCCGCGAAGCCAGCGAGCTCGGACGATGATGACGATGATGATGATGATATCTTTGGCTTTGCCGGTGAGTCTTTAAATCAAGTTAAATACTTGTACATAAATCAATTAATTTAAGATTCAAAATCAAATTAAATAAATACGAAGCCACACGAAGAGGTGGGACAACGTGGCGTATGCGTAATATTATTCACATGTCACGTATACGCCTAGTGGCACCTATAAATATTTTTTTTATTATTTAATCTATATTTTTATATCCTATTTATATTTTATATATATTTATTTTTTTTGGTACTCCCAACGCTTAGCTGGTGGCGACGATGACGAGGACGAGGATGACGACTATGACAGCGAAAGCGACAACGATGCCGATGCCGATGACGATGATGACACCGAAGACTATGCCGAGGACGATGATGCCGAGGCGCCCGAGGACGCTGACTATGGCGGCTTCAGTCTGGCCGGGCTCCTGGACGAGCTGGACGACGACGAGGACGAGAAGCCGGCGAAGAAGCCAGCGACTGCCGCTGCAGCCGCTGTCGCCGATCAGACCAGGGAGCATGTGAGCACCGATGGTGGTGCACAGGTGGAGTCACAGCTGGTGCAGAGCAAGGACGAGGCGGGTGCTTCTCCGGCTGCTGCTGGCACCACCGTTCCTGCCAAGGATGGGGAAGCTGCCTCGGCTGCCATCGAGGGTGAAGTGACACCGGCTCCTGCCGCCGCCGCTGACCTGGACTCCACCACGCCCAAGGCCAAGAAATCGAAGAAGGCGAAAAAGAACAAGAAGAAGAAGGCCGTCGCGGAGGCGAACGAGGAGACGGGCTTCGCCTACGAGCTGCTCAACGGCATCCTGGATTTTTTCAACTGAGCGGCCAGCGCGAGTTTGCCAACATGCTGGGCAACAGTGTAAATACCTTGTACCGCCGCAGCTGGCCGGGAACCGGAGTTAGACTTAGTACTTAGTGCGTAGGAGGGAGTCCCCCCTTAAATCTGAATCTAAAAATTCACTTATTTATTTGTGCTATTTATTCGATCGATCCGTCATCATCATCAGCTAAATGTTAGTTCTTATTTATTTCTTCAAATTTGCTTAACAAATAACGAATAACGAATAAAAATGTGGAATACTTGTAAGCTGTGTCTTCGTTTTCTTAACTCCCCCCGCCCCGGCAGGGACACCCGTGTGTTGACACCTGTCCTCCGCATTTGTGATGTGCAATAATTACCTGTCCTGGCAATAAGCTTCAACTCACCACAAAGTATATGCAGCGGTGAGAGCTGCATTTGTCACCAGAATTGTGCCCCGTTCGACCACAGGATGTAGAGAAAGCCACAAAGTGCAGGGAATTATAATAACATATAAATCAACCAAGAAGGGTCATTTTCCAGCAGCTTAAGGAAGTTTCCGAATTATGTTTAAGAACAAATCCAAGTAACTACTTAAGAAGGGTATTCGAATTTTAGCCAAAAGATTGCCCCTCATTTGCTCATTTGATTTGTTAACTTGTTCGGCTGCTTGCCGAGTTTGCTGCTCATCAAGTTTTTCTTCAATTTTTTTTAAATTGAAAACAGATTTTCTAAAGTATTTAGCACTTTGTTTTGTTTATTTCTATGGAGTCTAAGGCTTTGCCTGCCGATTTGTATTCTTTTATTGAACCAGATTCAAAGGAGTAATGACAGCCATTACTTAAATCTGTATAGAAGTGGAAGTCAAAAGCTGGTTAGCCTCGCGCTTCCTGCTGTGTCTCTGCTGTTGCGGTGTTTCTGTGGCCGACTCATCTCTGGCCTTCCTTGGCATCTCTGGCATTTTGATTAGTCCTCTCCACCACCTCCTCCCACCTAGGGCCTCCCCGAGCACACACATTTTTCGACTTGATTAAGTGCCCGGCCGCACCATTTGTCAAACTCTGCGTCGGAGCAACTTTTAATTAGAAACTATGCGCATAGTGGCGCACAGGGCGTGATGGATTCCGAATTCTGAATTCCGGATCTATGGGCATCATCCCTTAATTAGCTGGCAAGCCCAAGACCAAGCCCAAGCCCAAGAACTAAACTGCAAGTCATATGTATATATATATTTTGCATACATTTATTTTATTTAATTCAATTGTACACATAGAGTAAAATATGTAACTTGTATGGTTTGTGTAGACGAAACTCTGCAACTCTCCGATTCAATTTGATTGAACGGCTTGGTTTCGCAACAAAAACAAACAAATAAATTACGAAAAATTATAAAAAATATATAAAAGAATTTCCAAAAAAGCATCCAGGGGTGCCCATGCGTATTCCCTTTTATTCTCTTTTGATTCAACCCTTTCACAAGTTTCACAATTAACTTGCTATTTATTTCGAATGCAATGTGTTTTTGAATTGCTGAAATATCGAGATTGTAATTATTTTTGTGAGCAGCATTGTCCTGGGGCACCCCTGTTCCACATATGTAGTACTTTTTGCTTTTGAATCAAATTGGGTTGGCTTTCCCGTGGAACCTTCATCCCTTTTTCATTTCAACTTGGTTGCTTTGCACGGAAAACTTCAAAAATTGAATTGAAATCATTGTGAAAAAGAGGAGCAAATATCGTTTTATATATCAATATATATGTGTATATATGTATGGTTATCAATTACAAATAGATTTCATTAAAAACACACACAAATACATCATCAAAGGGTTAACGTACACATAAAAAAATGTATTCATACGTATAGGTGTATATATTTTCTTGTATATTCGTGTATATAGATTTGATTTGTAAACAATTTTGTTAGTCAAAAAATTGGGGATGGTATTTTCTTCATAATTTTTGTATAGTTTTTTTTTTTTTTAAATTTTAAATTTTACATCTTTTGAGGGGAGGAAACCTATATGGGGACAGCATTTCCCTAATAAATCCATAACTAAATCCACCTGCGTTCCGCCTATCACACACTTGATATATGAGATATAGAACAAGTCTGCCTAGCTGGCTATCAAAAATTCCACTCAAAGATCATTTCCGAAATTCGTATAAAGTTTTCTAAATCAACTTTAGGTATTCCTCACATTTTTTGATGCAGAGAGGTGTCTCTTCTAGGTGTGTGTGTGTTTGTGTGTATATCTTTTTAATATGGATTATATAATTATATATGTGTATATATATTTATGTAGATATATTTCTCTTGGTCTTAGGTCTAGGATATTCTGTGATTAGTTAAATTCTTAAAGCCTAGTCAATCGGTGTTTGTGTGCGGGGGAATGAAGAAACATCGTTGATCAAGAGCTCAGCAGGGGTGCTCATCGTCCAAAGTGGAGTTGTCCTGCATTAATCGGTTTAAGGATATCGTTCGGATAACATAAATTATATATTTGTCTGGACAATCAGTCAGCCACTTTTGAAGTAAAAGTGCCTCTAAATTCGGTGAGTTCTTTGGAAAATTATAACGAAACAAAGCCCAAAGGGATTTCGGAATGCGTTATCTTCTAGGGATCTTCCCTAGAGATATATGCGGATATATGTCTGTATGTTTGAGCCCCTGCTTCGTGTACATAGGTATAGTATGTTTATAGATAACCCTGAAGAAGGTATGTATGTAGGTAGTGGGTGTCAGTGTGACCATGCCTTTGGCTAACTCTTGTTCATTCACATGCAGGTCACTCCCAATTCGTTGTTCCGTTCACTTTGTTCGTTCATCTCTCCTCCCCGATCTGGATCAGGGCTTTCACATTCCATATAACATACGTTTATCGAGCTGGAACAACATACAATAATTCTCTTTTCTTTGCCCAGCACTTTGGCATGCTTAAACATGTTGTGTTCTGTTCGGTTTAGTACAGTTAAGGTACGATGAGTGCCTACAGTTGCGGTCATTAAATACAACTATTATAAATAAAAAATTAAATATATATCAACAAAATAATGAACAAAAAAATAAGTGAAATATAAAATATAAATAAATATTAAAAATAATTGTAATAAATATCTAAACAAAATTAAGTAATAAATACATTTGTTAACAAACTAATAATTCATAACTCATAAGGATTATCCTGTTTCATTTACTCTTTCTCTTTCACGCTTTGCCTGTCATGTACAAGCAATTGAAACAAAAAGGAACGAACGCTTAAATTAATAAAATAGGTTTTCGTAATTATATAAACTCATTCATTAAATTATAAAGAGAGTATAATATAAAAAACAAACACCAGCTTAGTGCTAAAATTTTGACCGCATCCGTATATATTTGTCGTTGGTGGTGACTGTATATATGTTTTCATTTCTTTTTTTTTTATAATTTTCCATTTGTTTAAGTTTTTTTGTAGCTTTTGTTGACTTTCCGCATAGCAGAGCTCTTTGTTGGACACACATACACACAAATTAAGTGGAAACTTTGTCTTTCTTTTTCGTTTTAATCCCATATTGTTGCCACTATTGTTTACAATTCTTTTGGCCTTCTGTCTTCTGTCTTCACCTTTCTTCACTAGGAATTGAGTACCTTGGAAAACCGAAAAACAAGGAGAAAACACTATCCAACATTTTTACAGAAGGAAAATGATAATCCTTTCTCAGTTGAAAACAAGGAATTAATACAAAATAAATAAATATTAGTAATAAAGTAATATTTAGGAATTTGATAATTAAGAAAAAAATATTAACTTATTAAGAATTTGGTTTTTTTAATTCTAAAGTATATAATTGTTAATTAACATAGAATAGGTGTTTTAATTGCAAATTTAACTGCCAAATTAAACATTACTTTTTTAATTGAAATATATTCTCAATAATAATAAAGTAACATAAGCTAATTTATTAATATTAATCACTGTGAAAATAAATTCCTTGCAGCTAATTTGCCTTTCATTTAGGGTATTGTGTGTGTGTCCTAGTTCTTTTATATAAAATATGATTTGTTGCACAACAAAAATACATCAATAGTAAAATCTTGATTGTGGTTATTTATGGGCGCCACCAAAAAACATCCTCCTTGGCGCATTCAATTTGCGTATAGCATTTGTTTGTAATACAATATAAATTTGTTTAGCAAAAGCAAAACGAGCAGCGACTATAAAGGTGCAATTTTCTTTCACATTTTGTATAATTTCTAGAAAATATAGATAATAAAATATAATGCTAAAATAAATATTCTATATCGTTTTTTGTTCTCTTTGTCTATTTTAGTTAGTATTATTTTTTTTTTGTTTGAAGAATATTGCCAAAGGCAAAGGCGGTAAATAAAGAAGCGAGGGCCACACACTCACGAGAAAGTGCATCTATGTTGCACCTGGTTACACCGCATGCCTCAATGCTGCTTCTGGTCACACCAAGAGAGTGCCTTTATCTATCGAATCAGTGTGCCCCAACGCTTGCTTTTACAAAATAAACATAGAAAAAGTGATAAAAAATATGTATTTTGGAATATTTGCACATTTAGCTGGACGAATTTTCGAATCTTGAGTACCATAAATATTTTGCACCTCTCTAGCTCGCCTGCTACTTGGTCGAAAAGCGGCTTTTGTTTTGAATTTTTTTCTCTTTCAATGCCTTTGTTGTTGTTGTTGAAAAGTGAAGCTCGACGAAAGTACTTGTAGGGTATTTTCTATAATGTTTTGCTAATTTTTCAACACTCTGGCTTTGAATAAAATATTTTTTCACAATAATGTGCCGTATTTCGCTGTTCATACTTTTTGCCTGTCCTGATATTTATTTGTTTTCTTTCCGATTGAGTTCTGAAGCCTCTCTATTTATTTGTTGTCTCTTTGCTTGCTGCTTGGTAAATTTCAATTTTAAATTTGCAAATTTGCCTTTAAATGTACCCGTGTATAGTACAACAGGTATTTTTAATTTACTCCGATTTGTTGTTGTTGCTTAAAAAGTCTGCTGATCAATATTCTTTTTTGACTGAAAATTATTGTCGGCATTCGCAGCTCCAGTAAAATATCGATCCCTTTTACACACCCGCCTCGGAATTCCTCTCGGAACTCTGTGGAAATGGTGAAAAGTTGGTGCTCTAGAAAATTATTTTTCGACTAAAATTGGTGACGACTCCCTGTAGTTTTTTTCTTGTGGATCCCCAGCTCTAACCCTCGCCAAGCACTGCTGCGATGTCTCTTGATCCTTTTGCTCGGATCCCTTCCTTCTCCCTTACTTACTTCCCCTAGACTTACCCTGATTCTATGCTACTCTCTCTCCTCCCTGATTCCCCTCTATATATACAGTCAGTCTATGCCTCGCCCTTGGCCTTGGTGATGCACTCTCCCCCTGCCTGTCTGCTTAGATCACAAAGAGATCGCTGCAGCTGGAGGAGTTGCGACGCCTCAGATTGATGGACTTCTTGAAGCGCAGCACCGACGAGATGAAGACCTTGGTGCGGGCGGTTAGTTTCTTGACCACCTTCCGGTTGCAGGAGCTGCGGGGTGCCCCTGGATCGGTGCCCCCAGCAGCCTCCTCCTCATCCTCGTCCCTATCTCTGTTTCTGTTTCTGTGCCGTAGCCTCTCCTCCTCGTCTGGGATCTGGGAGTCGTCGAGGGCGCGGAGTTCGTGGCGACGCTGCAGCTCGGCCATGGCGGCGGCTGCCGTGGAAGTGAAGGTGGCGCCATCGAAGGAGCGCCTCTTGCTGAATCCCGGGCGACGTGGTGGCGTTCGATGGCGATGGTGGAACTGCTGCTCCTCCTCTTCCTGCTGCTGGGCGGTCAGCAGCTCGAATTTGCTGAGCTGCTGTTGATGATGTTGTGTGTTATGTGAGATCGGATGGCAAGACTCGGAGACATCGCCATCCTCGATCTCACTTTCGCCCATCTTGAGGATGCTCTCCAGATTCAAGGGCTTGCGATTCGGGTTCTCTACGCGCGTTTTTCTACCTCCAACTACACCTCCACCTCCTACTCCCCCCTCTGTTTGCTGCTCCTCCTGTCATATGTTCTCCATCTCCTCCTCCTCATCCTCCTGCTCGTCTGGCTCCTCGTCCTCGTCGCCCTGGTAGACGCTCATCTGGCGGACCATGCGACGGGCAGCATGAAGGTGCATGCCACTATGCTTCTGGATGGCGCTCTGGAGATTCAGCAGCTCGTACAGCTCCTTCTCCGTGAGCCGGCGCAGGCGCTGCGGATTGAGCTTCACCTGGGCCACAATGCCCACCAGCAGCTCGTCCACATTGTGGTGCAGCCCCGAGGAGGTCTCGATGAACTTGCAGGCTATCTGGGTGGCCACATAGCGACCCACTGGTAAAAGGGAGTGTTAAAGAAGAAGTTCTGGTTTAATTTAAATATAAATTTGAATTTAAATATAAAATAAAGTAAATTATAAATTTTAAAATAAATTACATAGGAAAATGAATAGTAAATTATATTAGTAAATTGGATAGTGCATTAGTAAATGATACAGTTAATTATTATATAGAATAATATCGCAAATACATAGAGTACTCACTGTACTGGTTCACCACTCGATGCCGCTCCAGATCCGTCTTGTTCCCCACCAGAATGGCACCTCGCGAGAGAAGCATCTCGTTCTCCTTGAGGTACTGCAGCACGCGCTCCGCTTCCTTGAAGGTCTTGCGATCCACCACCGAGTAGACGACCACAAACAGATCGATGTTGTAGGTGGCGCAGAAGGCCTCCGTCTGGCATTAGAACGAGGAGGAGGAGAAGGTTCGAGGTAAGTTCGATGGCCATATGGCGCTGCTACACAAAAAAAAAGTGTGCTGGGATGCTGAAACCCCCAAACCTCAGTCTGAACGCTCTTCTCGGCAGCTCTGCCTCTCAAGCTCTGCCTCGTCGACGACCTTGGCCAGTTGACGACTTAAGGACTTAAAGCTCAGCGCCTGTGAAATTACGGCGACCTCAATGGGTAATGGGATTCATAAAGAAAGAGTCTTTAATGAACTTTAAACAAACAAAAAAAAAATAAACAATAAACTTGATTCGTGGTCAGTTTTATGAGAAAATTAATTGTAGTTTTAGGTATTGAAGTAACCAAGAAACACCCCTTAAGTCTCTGGCATATTCATAAATATATTCAAAACCATTTGCCTTACTTTGTTGCTGTCTTAAAGCCTCGCAGCAAAGGCACAAAAGTGTTAATGACATTTGGCTAGTCGGAGGCAGAGAGGGGGGTTGAGATGGGCCCCTGAATGGCCCTTAACCCGCCACAGCTGGCCCAGTTGGAGCTCAGTTTTAGGTTGGGTGGAGAAGGAGCCCAGACTGGAGAGGAGAAGCACGATGGCGACTACGACTAGGACTTGACACTACACACTATGGCTTCAACGTACTCACCGACATCTCGCTCGCTGGATGGTCAATAATTTCCAAATCCGTCTCAATGTTATCAAGCAGCACCGACACCTTCTTCTGGCCATAGTCATCATCTAAGAAAAAAGAAAAGGAAACCAGAGTTAAAGGTGTTTTCTCAGTGTTTCCTTCTACAAGAAATAGATTTACACAAGGACTTGGCAGTTAATGTTAGAGAGAGAGTGGGATTTCAGGGATTATATTTATTCATTTGCACAAATTGAAGGAATCTGTGTCGGACCAGGTCTGTAAGGTATTTTATTGCATATACATTATATATAATATTTAGTATAAATATATATATTTCACCTTTAATAAGCGTTTTTCCTAGACAGGAGAACCTAACCCAAAGAGGTTAAAAGGCCCTTTCCCTTGATATCCTTCTTAGTTTTTAGGAACACCTTAAAGTTGTCTCAAAAATCAGCCACAAAACAGTGATTTAAACACGTTACCCTTTCCCCCCGCTGTTGAATTCCCTTCCCCCCACACAGAATGTAGTCCCAAAGTGCAGTTACCACTTGCAGTGCGGCCTTAAAATCGATCAAATTGCAGCAGCGAGGGGGTCCTGGTGGCCATAAAACCGTAATCAGAGTGATTTCATTTGGCCAGCAAGTTAACGTCTTTGTCATTGACTCGTTTTTTAAACCGAAACGAGTCATAAAACGTGAACAGGGTGCAGGGAGCAGCCTGGGTTGGTGTTGGCAGCTCGTAAAGCCTGCTCCAGGACACGTCAGGACACTGGGCAGAAAATAAATAAAAATAAACCTAGCAAATATATGTATGTATGTCTTGGAGTTAATACCGCTTCATCTTTATCCTGTAGCAGCTAAAAAACCCAAGACTTAGTGTTCAAGTATCATCACACAAAGAGAAAAAAATAATTTAAGGACAAATAATCCTTTTGATTTCTCCCAGTGAGTTCAGCTTTGTCAGCAGTTTTACATGAGCCAAAAAAGATACAGTACAGAGCTAAGGGAGGGGCTACCAGAAGGTAGGAAGATAATGGAGGGGAAAGGACCCAGGAAAGGACTGCAGTTTGCGTCCAACTTCCACTCTGTTTGCATACAGTTTGTGTCAAATATTTGGAGGAGAGTTGTCAGTAGCCGCCCTTAGGCTATATGCCAGGGAATCCTCCACAGTCAGAGTCCTCCCCCGTTCCAGTTCCAGTTCCATTTGCATGTGCAAGTAATATATTGTTGCAGAAATTGTATAGGAAAGTGGAAAGTATGACAACGAAAAGCGTGTCCTGCGAGTCCTTTCACGGACTTGGCCGATTAGTCATTGTGGCGGCAAACCAAAAGCCAGTCATTGCAATGCAATTATATAAATTCCTGCGCAAACAATGGGCTGAACCGGCCAAAGGACTTTCTGGCCACAACCCAGCGAAAGCCAAAAAAGCGTTTCATTTATGAATGTTATGGCCAAGAGATTTGTGGCTTATTAGTGGTTATGGTTACCAGTGTGTATGGAATTTAGGCTTCATACTTGGAGGGAGGTCTACAATGTCAATGATAATTAATTATAATAATTTAATAGCTTTAATAAAGCATTAATAAAATATAATGAAGCTTAAGGCATTAAATAATACGTAAATTGTGTACATTTACAGCTTATTAACACATGCAAAAGGTACTACTGTACCTGCACTGTTCAAAAGGACAGCAGTGCATACAACTCCAGACGTGATACAGGTACAGTTGTGCCCAAAAGCACTCCTCTAGACTTTATTAGTCTAAATTGAAATCAGTCTAGATTAGATTTTGTTTTAATCAATTTGAACTTAAAATTAAACAAGTTACAACATAAAAAAAGTACAGTACAGTTGTGCCAAGCTAAAATAGTCTTGAAGAATCAGGAAAATGAACGGAAATAAAAATGGGAAAAAAGAAGGGCAAGCCCCGACTAAATTTAGTTGAATCGGAGGTGGAATGTAATAAATCCAACATCTGCTCGGTGGGAGTGGTCAAGTCCAGTCAGTGCTGGGCCCCCGCCCAGATTTGGTCATGCAACGCCACGCCGGCTGCCATTAGTGAAAGATGCCAGGCACCCACACGCAGCTCATACATAGAACAAAAAACACTAGTACTTAAGGATTTTGCTTATTGATTAACATTTCCCTAAGGCACAACTAGTTGTGAGCTAGCACTACAGATGCATTTCAAAAGCCTTTTTCTTTTAAGCTAAGAATATATCGCGCTTAATATCATATCGAAAATAATATAAGCTTTGATTTATCGAAGATTTAAATATCGACAAATATGAAATATCGATTTGAAATGTTAAAATCGATCATAACTCAGCCAAAATGCATTAATTGCAATTCAGAAAGCTTTTCTGTGTTAGTTTTAATTCGGTTAATAAATATGCAATAATAATTTAAAACTTTTACAAAATAATTTTTCTTTTAATATTTTTGACAATTTCAATGATGTGTTCCTTATAAAATTTTGAAAATGTTGGTAAATGTTTAATTTCAAGCAGACATGTCTAGATCGACTCGGATTTTAATGCTGATTAAGAATATATGTGATTTATAGGGTCGGAAATGACTCCTTTAGTGTTTTTCAAGCTTCTGACAAAAACTATTATAAAAAAATGTTCCATTAATTATAGTTTATTCTTCCGATTAAACTGGTGCGATATATTTTAAGCGAATTCATTATATTAACAATCACTAAAATTTCTTAAATATTGACACAGTAGTAACGATGTTTTCCGCCATTCCTAGATACTTGGTGAAAAATCCTTAATTTTTAGATTTGAGTTTATATTAAGCATTAAAGTATTTGTTCATTGCAGTGTATTCGCTTGCGTGTCCTGAGGAAGGGCACTAAAAACACAGAAAATGGCAAGTAGAGAAGGGAATAGGGCGACACGCACACAGGGCAGGGGACATCCTGCATCCTGCAGGCATAGAATTGCAGGCACAGGCACAGTCACAGTCACTGGCACTGGCACAGTCACTAGCACAGGCACATTCCATTCCCCCTTTCTTTTGCCATTTCCACTAAAACAATTCGTATGTGGCGGTCATAAAGTTGGCTCCAGCTCCAGTTCCAGCTCCCTGCTCCCTGCTCCTGCTCCCTGCTCCTGCTCCCTGCTCCTGCTCCAGCTCCAGCTCCTGCTCCTGCTCCTGCTCCCTGCTAGTGCTGCTGCTGTGCTAATTAAAGCCTGGAATTTTATTATCTCGAAAACAGAGAGCTGCAAATTTCTGCGTTATCCCAATGGGAGGCTGGGGGCCCCGAAACTCAAAGGATGCGTAACCCCAGCAAATGGCAGGAGAAGGCCGGCCCAGGGACAGGCAAAAGGCCAAAGGCATTCACTCGAATCCCAAAACAATGCCACGCGCAACAGTTAGCTGCGGTTGCAGTGACCCTGAACCGGACACTGATGCCACCCTTCCCTAATAGATGAACGAACACACACACCCACGTGGCGAACCCCTCAGGTCAGTCCCGGAAAAAGCCCCCAAAAAAAAAAAGAACTAAAATCCGGTGACATCCAACATGCTGTCCGGACCTGGATAACCTGTGACAGGTGCATGACGAGATCTGCTTACATTTACCACGAAAACCCAATCCAACCCAAAAGCAAACTCAAACAAAATCCTATAATTCCTTCACAAAACCAATCTCATGCACAGAATCTAGTTCAGAAATGTACATAGTTTTCCTTGTTTATCAATAGCTGTTCTTAGCTTCGAATATGGCTATAGTATCGATAAGTCAATGTTCCATTTAAAGTAGGAAAATTAAATAGTTTTCTTGTTATTTAAAAAGCTTTACAAATATGCTTGTTATTTTAATACATTTTTTTTTTAATATTACTAGGAAAATGTGCACTAAATGTTTAGATATATATTTTTTAGCGATAGCTGCAGCATCGATATAGCGTTGTTGCAGTGTTGTGTGTGCCCCGAAATTATCTCCTGCGAATATGGAATATTAAGTTTCGGCAACTTTTCACTACAAATTGGATTACCCGGCAAAAGCCGAAGAATATGTCTCAGCTGTAATTAGCTCAGCTTCTGACCCGGCAGAGTGTGGCTCAAAAGGTAATTCAATAAAGTCCGAGAGTCCGGCCAAGAATCGGATGCATTCTGATGCATCCGAGGCTATCAATTAGGGCGACACGTGTCTCGCAAAAATAAAATTGATGACAAAAGGAGCGGGGGGAGAAGAGCCCAGGCGGTGGCCAGAATTTTTCAAGAATAAGATGAGGAAGCATAACCATCTTATTATTTATACATTGTGCTCATAATATTTGGGTTTTATCAATTCACTTTCCCCGAGCTTCAACTTCAACAGTTATTAGTTGCATTTAAAACAATTTTAATGGAAATTCTTCAGTGCCAAAAATCCATTTAAGGGCTCCAGCCTCCATCCTTTTCTTCCCCAAAAATAATACTCCGAGGGGAGCTGGGAGCAGGGAGCAGCCCCACGCTCTCTTCCTGATATGGTCGCAAAAGTTAATGAAATTAGCGCTGGGGCTTTTCATATTTTATGACTTTGTGCCGTAATTAAAATGCAAATGTGTTTGATTAAAAGCCGCATAGTGAAGGAGCCGCGCAGAGGGGGCAGGGGCAGCAGTGTCTTCGCGGGGACTTGGTTTTCAATTACTTTGAATTAATGGATTTCAACAAAAACTACAAGTCACCTAGATTAAGGCCCAGTCATATTAAGTCTAAGCTGCAAGAACTTGAATTAACCATCATTTATAAATATTTAAATATATATACATATAAGTGTTTGTTTAGGGATTTTCTGCAAGTTTTAGTACTGAGAAGGGATTCCTTAGGTTTAGTTATTTCGTTTATTAATATAATATATTGCTAAAAACTTCTTTTAATAACGAATAAAATACAAAATATATGTTTTAAAGTCTTTTTTAAAAACGTATGTATAATATAAAGCTGATAATTTTTTGGTTAATAAATATTTTATAGAGAAAAGTATTTTTTGTATTAATTTTTGTGCAGATTGCAGGCTATAGAGTTACTTTTCTACGTATTTAAAGATATATATTTAATTATAAAAATAATTTATATGTAAAAAAAAGGTAATAAAAAAGGATGTGATGTCTGGCAATTGAACTTCGAAATGTTATAAATATTTTAGTAATTTGTTTATTAAAAGAAATTTAAGCAATATTTTACTTAAAGCGCAGTCCCAGTTAAAGGGTTATTGGGGAGTTAGTTCTTGTTGTATATTTTTAGGAAAAAATCAAACAATTAATGTTATGAAGCTAAAAATGAACTAAGATAGCTGCGGAAACAAGCAAATAGTTTTGCATAACCGAGCAGGAGGGCTCGAAGCTCAGCACTTACACTGTAATTATATAAGACTCTAAGACCCTGAGAACATTTGGGGATGAGTTTTGAGTGAATTCCCACTTACCGAGACTCAGGTCGTAGGCGCATATGTAATCGGATGTGGTGAACTGGTACGTCAGGGTGGTCTTGCCCACGCCGGAGGCGCCGAGCATGGCAATCTTGAAGGCGGGCACATTCGGATCTCCGTCCGGTGGCCTGTCCCCCAGCACCATGGGATCCCCCCCGTCCACGACTTCTCCGGAGGCCCGCGATGCGTTGCTATGGATGATGGGTGAGAGGAGAGAAAAAATACACAAAAATCAATGGGGGTTCCAAGAGGTAACCAAAAAATCACCAGTGCTGTCGCTGCATTCAGTTTTCCTTCATTAATTAGATTTTTTATACCCTTGCAGGGTATATTCTTGATCAGCATCGACAGGCGAGTGCATTTAGCCGTTTTTTCTTAACTTTTAAGTGGTTAAATTGTTAAAATTGTAAACAAAAAATGGGAAAAAAAAATTAATTTTAAAATAAATTGGAGTTCTGTATGCAGTTTTATTAGCCTTATAAAAACGAACTCAGAACAGTTTTCCGAATTCAAATTAATGTAATTTTAGCTTGGTTATTCTATTTTTAAGCGTTAATTTGCCCAACATGATGGAGGATAAATATTTAAATTTTAATACTCCTAATAATACTACTAATAATATTTAGTAAGTATGCAGATTTTTAAAGCTATTGAAAACTATCACAGAAAAGCTTTCCGAAATGAAATTAATGGATTTTTGGCCAACTTATGAACGATTTTTGTAATAAAAAGCAACCAAATTTTAGAAATGGCATTAATTCGAAAACAGAGAAAAAGTAGTGTCATAAACCCCAAGAAAAATCTAACAAAAAATTAAAACTAAATGAAATTTTCTTCTTGACTCTTTAACCTGATTTTCTGTACTTGTTTTTGGAAGTATTTAGAATGCTGACAGCACTGATAAAAATAACAATAATCAGACAAGCGACGGCGGCGGTGGCGGCTTTCCTTTGACAATAAGACAGAAAATGCCCTGGCATTGTTGCCACACACTCATCTCCATCTTCATCTTCATCTTCATGAGCATCAGCATCAGCATCAGCATCTCTCCGCGTCCATCACGGCCCTTTTATCAGCCCGTTGTTAATGGCAGCGGAAATTGTTTGGCGTGGAAATTGTATGAAATTAGTGCCGACTATATGGACGACGTGCGAATGCCGCACGTCTCGCCTGGCATTGTTGTCGCCATGCGAACTGCCACTGTCTCCGTGGGGATTTATTGTCATTTTATAAACAATTTATTGCCAGCCAGCAGCACAGCCACTCGTGTTCACTGAGTCGGTGAACCACTCCTGAACTCACCTATTGTGACGATCCAGGCCGCTGGTGGAGGTGCCCGTGGATGTCACGGATTTGATCGAACGTGACCTGCGGCTCCTGCGGAAAAACAAGAAAAAAAAAGAAATATATTATGGGGAAAATCATTTACAAGTTGCAAATTAAATTATGAGGAAAATCATTTACAAGTTCCATTTTATGTACTCATTAAACATTCAATATTTCTATTTTATTTCAAATTAATATTGAACGGTAATGTTGAACACAACACTCACCTTAGGGAGTCGCCCAAATTACAAACCCCGTGAGAGGTTATACTGAAGCTACGTAGGCGATAGTAGCCCATGTCAGGATCACCGGTATGGATGGCGGACCGGCGCATATCAGCCAATCGGGGCTGTAAAGGCATAAATATATACATATAAGGAAAAAAATATATAAAAAAATATATTTATAAAGAAATATATTTATAAAGAACATATAGTACCTATTTATAAAATATATATCATCAGTTTAAAAGGGTTTGCTAATTTTCTATGTTAATTTTCGAATTGTTTCAGTAGCATAAATATTAAGGTTAATTTTTTGAGAGAGATGATATGAGATTTTATGTTAATTAAAGTTTGCTAGAAATTGAATTTAGCTTCGGATATATTTTTTATTTGAAATTAAATTACTACTTTTTAAAGACTAGAAAAAAAAGAAAGATTTATACTTTTTCATGAAGCTCTCCATTATTTTGTTTATAAAATAACCTTTTTATATTTGTACAATAGAAAAAATCGTATACGCATCTTCTTAAGTATTTCCCTTGCTCAGTAAGAAATGTGTGTTTTAAGCTTTATATATTTTTGAACAAACATATAAGAATTCTTTTGAAATATAAATTAATAAAAATAAAACGTAATGCATGGGTCTTAATTAAGATAATATAATTCCTGAAGTATTTTTGATTTTTAATAACAATTGAATTTTTAATCTATTTCCTTACGCTTTTTTAAATAATTTTCTAATAGAAAATCTCTAAAAAAAATTACGTATTTCTTGAAAATGTTCCTTTGTTAGTCTCAAATTTTCATATATTTTCATAAAGCTTTCTGTAGATTTTTGTTTTGTAATTAAAGTAACTCCTCTGCAAAACTCTGCAAAAAAGTACGTATACGTAATGTGCTTTTAAGAACATTGCGTATACGCACCGCTCACCGAACCTAATCACGTACAGCAACAGTTGGTTTTTAATAAAAACGTATGTATCTATCTATTTAGATGCAAAGATGCAAAGAAATCCCCGACTAAGCTGTACGCACAAATTGAATTGTGTTGGCATCAAAAAACGCAATCGGGCTGCAAGCGCACTTGTACCTTCAATTAGCCAGTGCCATAAGGTGTGTGCATAGAGGCTTTATGCAGGCCTTTTATTTCCGGTTGCAAAAGGGTCGAAGCGAGCTGCTGTTACTGCCAATTCCAGAGCCAAAGACACACACACACACACATATTTTTGCGGTTGCACAAAAGTTTCCCATTTTTATTCTCTGTTCTGTTCTGTTCTTTTCTTTTTATTTCTTGTTTTTTGTCTGCCTTCAGGGTCTCTGTTTTATTCTCTCGCCTTCTTTTTGGGTGTGGATGAGGATGAGTGCGACTGCAGCCGACAAGTTGCCACCGCTCACTTGACACTATTTCGCATTTAATGCCTGCACATTCCCCATGCAGTCCATGCAGTCCCTGTGCCGAGTTCAGTTCTGGCCCGGAGCCATCTACGTGCTTGCCATTGATTCGCTTTGAAGGTTTCTCGCTCACTTTAATTGCACACAGCGACAAGAACTTGGGGTTTGTATTTCAAATATATAATTTTTGGAGGTATTTAATTTCTTAAATTTAAAATTAATACTTTGAGAATTGGTGAAAGCTTACTAATTAAGTAAAATTACGTATACGCATTTTTGTAGTATTTTTTTGTATTTTTCAAGTTTTTTATAATTAAATTAAAATATAAATTTTTAATCTTTCTTATTTAATTTCTTTTTTAATTTCTCAAATTGTTGTAAAGATTTTCGTTTTAAACCTTTCAGCTTTTGAAACTTTAAAATTTCTTTTTCTATTTTAAAAACATTTATTTTAAATATATATAAAAAAATATGTAGTATTAATTTAATTATTTTTCTTAGTGCTCAATAGGTTACTGTTGTTTTTTTGTTTTTCAGTATGTTTTTTCCAATGAAATCAATCGAAACTGAAAAGTTAGCGCATGAAAATGATGGAAACTTTGTAGTCCATCGACCACAGCCCGCAACTATTTTGAGTTAGGGTCGATGCACCTGAATGTTCCACATTTCCCGCTGCCGTTCCCACGCCCACTGGGAACTCCCAGAAGGAGCGGAGGGAGCCAAGGGAGCCGAAGGTGCTGCAAGCAGCAAGTGCAGCTGAGCATTGCAGGTGGCAGACTCGAGCAATTTCACAAACTAATTACATTAGCCACGGCGTCTAGGACTAGGACTAGGACTAGGACTAGGACTAGGACTAGGACTAGACTGGAGTGCTTGCAAAACAAGCGTGGCCTTATGGCTTTGCGGGGGAGTAAGAAAATAAGAGGCGCATCAGCGCAATCGCAGCCATAAATCCATGTTAATGGCACATCAAAGCCATAAGCAGACCGAAAAGGATATGGGGAAACTATAAGATAAACTATAGGAATGTGTATCGAGGAGTAAAGTACGATATCGCATGGAAAATATTGTATATCGAAATTGCAAACATCGAAATTTTAAACATCGAAATTTTAAACACCAAAAATTTTAAACATGCAAAAATAATATAATCGAAAAATAACCAAAAAAATAATTATCAATTTTTTATTAATGGCCAATAAATCGAACGCCACGTTCAAATATTGATTGTTTATCGAATTTGCCATCAAATATCGATATAATAACAATATTCTTTATTTTCTGTCATCCTGAGGATAAGTTATAAGTTATACCACTCAAAACTAAAATTTCTGAACGAAGTTTTTAGATAAAGTGAAAAAATAAATAGAAAATAAAATAAATACAAATAGTTTAAAAATATCTCAAGGCTTCATGAAAAGTGTGTTTATAAAGTCTCATTGATTACTTGGGACTAAAGGGTATGCTAATTCTTATATTTTCGCAATGTGAAGATGAAAAGGCTTTTTCTAGTGGCCACCAGGAATTGAAAGATACGTCCAAAGAACTGCCAAGTTGCGCCTTGATTATGGCGATGTGCCAAAAAATAAGAGAAGAAACTAAATAAAAAAAAAAAAGGCGTTGCAGGCCGCACAAGGTGGCCGCACAAGTGGGATTTTCGTGGTAGATTAACCAGGGAAATGGAAACGAACAGTTGGGGAATCCCCCTCTCCCTCGACAGGATTAGCTGGCGTCACACAGCAAAGGCTTGAGCTCAAGGCAATGACCCGGCCAAAAGGGAGGAGCAGGCCAGGCCAGGCCATGCATCAAATGCTCAGTCATGCTGAATGCTGAATGCTGCAAACTTGGCCACAAACACTTGCACCCGACCCAGACATCCCCAGATACATGTGTAATCTTTGCCTCGAGTTCATCCTTTCAACTATTTTTGGGAATATTTCACCGCCGAGTGGAGTGGAGTGGCGAGTGCTAATGGGTGTCCTTAAATGGCCTTTGTTCCTTCCCCCTTCCCCGAACGGACTAAGTTTCAATTACTTGTGTCGGCCGTCCCATGTCGATGATAATTCCCTAGAGCCCTGCTCCTTGAATTTGCTTAACTGACTGCTTCCCAGAGGGCATGAGGATGAGATGACTGACGAAATGTTGGCCAACAAAATAAATAGTTGCAATGACTGGACCCGTTTTTTTTTTTGTTTTGTTCTCTCTAACAAGTCCTGACGTGCTTGGAATTCCATTTGTTGTCTGTTTATCTGCCATTTGTCATGCTTTTATTATGTACTTAAAATGGGATTTTTTTTGCATATGGCTTTATATATTATTGCATTTTGTTGGTTAATTTTTAAGAAAGCAAGTTTTCTAATAACTGAAACTTGAGATAACTCTCAAGAGATGCTTCAAGGATATTTTATAAGTGTATATAAATTGAAAACAGAACGTATTTCGTTTCTAATTTAACAAGCTTTTGGATTTAGGAGGAAATTATTAGCTGTAGTTGATTGATTTGAATTGATTGAATTTGTTAGTTTATATCAAACGGGAAGGTAGGTATATAATAATTTTTTTGATATAACCCATACACAAAAGTATCAAATAAATATTGAAAGATTGCATAATATGAGGATAATGTAAAAATATCAAATAAATATCAATCTTCTCTATCGAAAAATATCGCGCTCATAATCTTAAACTTTAATATATGTATATCGCACTTTTAAGTAACAAAAAATCGTATTTAACTTTATAATAAGGATATTATCAATGTATATCGAAGGGAAAACACTTTAAGGACATATAGTTCAATATTATATCAAAAGGTATTTCAATTTTTATATACATATAAAACTTTAAAATATTTAAAAACTATTTTAAATTTATTTGATATTTTTCTATTATATTAGACCTATTTATCGAACTACTGTTCGATTTATGGCAACTTTGAAATATCGATTTATGTGTAGAAATCATAGCAAACTCACCCTTCGGCTCTCTGCTGGCATGCTGGATGTTCTGAGGCGTTGACGTTCCAGCTGAGAGCGTCCTGGCTGTGATGATGATGATGTAGACACAACATTGGCTGCGGCCACCAGGCTGGCCATATTGGAGTTGGAGGCACTGCCTCCTCCGAAGGACTCGCCCACGCCCACGCCGCGCTCCCGCTGCTGCTGCTGCTGCTGCTGCTGTTGCTGCTGTTGTTGCTGCTGTTGCTGCTGCTGTTGCAGTTGCGTTTGCGTGGACTTGGCGGTGTTACTTTGTCCCGGAATCGCCATGACTGGGGACAGCGAGTCGCTGGAGGTGGCATCGGGGCCACTAGTCACCTCGGCGACAGCAGCTAAGGTGCTGCTTGAGCCACCCAGAAATCCCAGACCAACGCCTACACTGAGATTGTGTGCTGACCCGCCCGGCAGGCCTCCACTCCCGTTTCCCAACCCACAAATCAAGCTGCCTACTCCTCCTCCTCCTCCTGACCTATCGCCAGCCGCAGCTCCTGATGCTCCTCCGCCTGGCATCATGTCCGCGGCGTCCAGTCCAATGGGACCGTATTGCGGGGACACTGCTCCGGAAATGACCTGCTGGAAGGTTAGGACGCCAGCGAGGGACATGCGATCCCTGCAAATAAAGAGTACGTTGAGGGTATGATGAGAAATATTTATAAAATATATAAATAATGATCTGAAAATTAGCTAAATTTGAGGAACATCGAATTATTAACCCTTAAAATATTATTTTTAGTTAAGCTTTAAATATAGAAAATTATACTAATATTATTATATATATAATTTATATTTATATTAATTAATTATTAATTATATTTTTTTAAAACCGGATAAACAGTTCAAAAAAGTCGTATAATTTGTTAAGTTATTTATATATTTAAATAAATGGAAATTTAAATTGAATTATAATCTTTTATATATTTTACTGAGTGCAGTTTTAATCTTAATTGTATTCTGTTTTCCACTCACTCTCTCTAGTTTGTATATTGACATACAAAAACCAACAAAAATCGAGAAGAAATTAAATTGCATCTCATAATTGGATCACTTGGCCGCCGCTGATGCCCCCAATGAAAAACCCTAATTGAAAATGTTCCGAGCTCCCGGTCTAGCTTTTAGTGCAATTAACCCTTTGTTGTTCGGTTCCGGCTAAAACCAAAATTTTCTGTATTTAGTTAGTGGGTGGTGGGTGGTGGGAAAAGGTCAATTCGTTAATTCGAGCTAAAAGCTAAAAGCCAAAGAGCTTTCCAGTGAACATGTTGCAACTTGCAACCGCATGCATGTAAATGTTTTTGCAAAATAGCTAGAAAATCATGAGTACTAATTGAATCAAAGCCTTGCCATGGCTAAAACTTATTAAATTAAATTAAATTAAATATTCAATTATAAAGTGGTGCCAGAGCAGCTCTCACCTGGCGCTGCTGCTATGCGAAATGCGCTGAAAATCCTCGGGGACCAAGGGGGCGCCTCCGATGCTGTTGCGAGTCCCATAATTGTACTCCGAATGCAACAGGTTTCCGGCTATCGAAGAGGCCCGTCTTCTGTTCAAAATCGGCGACTTTTGGGCCCTGAGACTCTGCTGAGGAGATAAGAAAAGAGAAAATATATATTATAGTTGCTTGTAATTATATATCATTATTGGGTTTTACGTAACATTTCTAAAGTTCCTTCAGGAAGGTATCAGCGAAAGTATATGTAGCTCTCAATAATCACATACAAAATATCTTTAATTTTGGTTTTAATAAGTTAAAAATTATCAATATTATTGAATAATTACCTAAAAATGTTATTTAATTTGTGCCTTTTTCAGTTATTATATTGGTTCATTATATTTGAAGAGGATATCGATTTATCGGACATGTTACGGACCATTAAAAATTCGATTTACGAATATATCGAATTGTGCATGTTGATACAATTTTCTATAATCCATAATTCTCAGTAAGGTTTTTTATTTTAAATATAAAAAATTATGGGATTACTTTTAAAATATCGCTATTACCGAAAAATAAAAATAGAATCGATTTTTAAAGCTACCGAAATGTAATTTATATTTTTCTGCCACATCTAGTTTCTACTGAGTTACATATATTATCACTTATAATTATTTATCGTTAATATTAATTTATTTAATTTAAATTAAATTGTATTTATGATTAATTATATATTTTTTTGAAACTTACTCGACTGCCAGTTGGATTTTGGGCGGCATTGAGGAAGTCGTTGTAGGTGCTGAGCGGCGGCACTGTGGTTGGATTTGAGTCCGTGCTGTAGTCCCATTCCTCCGCCGAAAACTGCTGCTGGTGGAGGTGGTGATGCTGCTGCTGTTGCTGCTCCAGGAACTGCTGCTGCTCCTCCACACCATAGCCCTGTTGATGGGACTCAAACTGGACTTGCTGCTGGTGGGCATCGAACTGCACTTGCTGTGATTCGAACTGGACCTATTGAGAGGCGGAAAAGTGGACACAGGAAAGATTAGAGACCTGCCTGCCTTTTACTATATTTTATATAATATAAAATATATTTTTATATTTTTAAATATTTTCCTTAAACTTATTTCTACCTGCGGCTGCTGCTGCTGCTGCTGGGGCTCAAACTGCACCTGCTGCAGCTGTGTCAAAGACTGCTCCAGGGCCTGACTGTAGGCATTGTAGGCCGCCGCTGCCGCTGCCGAGGTGCTGGCTCCTCCCTGGCCATAGGCCGTGGCCGGAATGGCGGTCAGGTTGCTGCGACTGCCGAAGCCGCTTTGCTGCTGGACACGCTGCAGGGCAGCCTCGCGGGTGTGGTAAGCCCCAAGGCCACTGTGCGTGGGCGGAGTGGGCAGAATGCGATGTTGCTTCAGATGACCTGGAATCTGCTGCTGCTGCTGCTGCTGATGCTGTTGCTGCTGCTGTTGCTGATGCTGCTTCTGAGGCTGCTTGAGGATCGGCTTAAGCACATTGTAAGCCAGCTGGTGAGGAGCCGGCGACGGAACTGGGCCCTGGTTGCTGCTGCTCAGACTGAGGCTGTCGCTCTCGTCGCAACTGGCATCTGAGGACCCGAGCCACGGACAACAACCAGGATAAGGTTGAAATTTAAATGGTAAACAAAATTAATATTGCAAAACATCTCGGCACGAGGGCAGGGCAATACAATTCAGCACAATAGGAGGAAAATACTATACAAACTATGTATGGTATGTACATAGTTCCCAGGAACATAAAAAATAATAAAAAAATATATATGAGAGCTACCCCCTTGAATATTTGTCCAGCTTTGTTGTGAGTTATTAAATATTTAAAACACGAAAACTCATTTAGTGGGATTTTGTACTGCATAAATAATGAATTATAATTAAAATAGGGTCTCTGTCATTACCAATGTCAATAGAAATATATTTTTTCCCTAGGCATTACATGTATTTTACAATGATTTCATACAACAAAATTTTAAACAAAAGAATCCAACTAGGACGTGGAAAGTAAATAAACGCATTTCTATGGAATTCATCAAAGTTTAAACCACAAAAATCATATTAATTAAAAATGTTGATCTAATTAAATGAATTAACGTTGATAAATGACAAATAAACATAACCGCAAGATAGTCAACAAAAAACTAAGCAAATATATTAAGTAAATACATTTTGTATACTTTTCACAATAAATGCAATATTTAACTAGCTTTATATATTTTTTTCTCTCTTAAATTAATTTTTAATTGCATTCTGAGAAAGTTTTTCCTTTTTGTGCAATTTGAATCAAAGTGACAAAAAAAAAATGATGGGGGGACACGCCGCCACAACAAACAGTCTCTTTATAATTTCCTTTTTGGCAGCTTCTAGTTTCACTGAAAATCCAATTTAAATTACAAGGGAAAATCACACACTTCGGTCCGATTTTATTTTCTAATTGTTCCGGCCGAGCACGAGCGGTGTCCAGGGCCACCTTGAGATAGATATTTGTATGGGAACTCCAAGAGTGGCACCTGCGGGTAGCGAGTGTGTGTTTGTGTATTCCCAAGAATTATGTGCCCCAAGTTGAAGTCAAATATGAAAATGTTTTGCCAGCAAAGACCCCGCAAAAAGCAAGGAGCAAAGGAGCAAAAAGCAATGAGAAAAAAAAAAAAAAAAGTCAAGAAACTTTTCCGAGACATTTCCCAAAGTCAGAGTGTATGTATGGGGAATTTGCCTTCTGTTTGCTTTGCTGTTTACATGTTTATAGCCCAAGCTTAAGTTTTCTCTCTTCCACTTTTCCCAAACAACAAAAGGAAGAAAGAAGCGAAAAAATTTAATAAACTTTGTGTGTGCCTCGTCGTCGTCCTTGCTGGGCGCCACAAAAAAATGGTCGGTTTAGACTCCGAAACATGGCTAAAAATATGGTCACACCCACTCCCACACACACACACATGACAGGTTGGCACACGTACGTACACTCGCGACCCAAGGTATGCCCAGTTAAATACGAAATACGAAATACGAAATATTAAATATTAAATATTCATTTGGCTTTAAGGAAGTCTGACACGTAGAAAGAGCGCAGCGTCGACCTGTCACCTTGTCTGGCAACTCCAAAAAAGTGTGGCCAGCAGTGACATTTCAACTGAACAAAGCTTAAACACACTTGAAAATGCTTTTAGCTTTATAATACACTAATTTCCTATTTTTAGCTTACTATTGAAACAACTTCAATTTATTAATTTTCTGTTTTGAGTTTAAATTATTAAAGATATTTTTTATTTTTCTGTTTAAAAATTCTTATTTTCAAAATTATTCTCAAAAAAAAAAGAGCCCATAAATTCATATAAGAACAAAGCCTGGTATGTCCCACCCACCGCAGGATCATAAAAATCCTCCGCGTCGGAGTTTGTCTAGCGAAACTTTCTATCGGCGGTGCTTACTCTTAATTAGCTTGGGAATTTTATTACCCAGCCAGGAGCCGCGGTGGCAGGACTCAAAACTGTTGCCAAGGCGGAGGGGGAGAGTGTCTCAAACTCGGAGATTCAAAGTCTATATTCAGTCATTCATTTAATCATTCCATTGAATTCATTCACTTCTCAAGGCTCAATCATTCGATTAATGAGTTCTGCTCCCCTCCGCCTTATTTTTTTTGTGCATTTTGGGGCTACTCCGATTAATCATAAGCGCCTTCAAACATTTCTCGGGCTCCCCGAATTAATCACCGTGAAGTGCCCGGTAAGAAGGACCTCTCATTCATCTCATTCAACAGTTTACCAAATGCAATTAAGTGGACAAAGGCGAATACTTTTTGTGGGCCATATATACGCGTATCCTTTTACCTGGACCCCGGGACCGTCGCTTATCCTCTCTCTTCCCCCCACGAAATCTGCAAAAAGGATTCGAGTCTCAGCGGGACCTTTTTCTGCTGTTCATTTGCCACTTTTTAAGTTGATGTTTAATTTTCATTTTGGGCCCGCTTCCGGCTGCTGGCTTCTAAAACGACCCAGAGTCTAATATCCGTGCGGCTTTGATTATCACAAAAAAAAAAAAAGCTTGGGACGACGAGCAGCAGGATTTTAAGATTCATTTCCTTGCAAATTCAGCTGTTCCCAAGTATTTTTTAATGCTTATCTGAGGCTGTATCTATTCATCAAAACTATCTAAAAGTGGCAGCACTTTTTAGTTAAATTTTGAAAATAAACCGTAATTTAACAAGTGAACAAGTTAGGCAACACTGTTGTATGAGAGATTAAGTTATGCAACACAGTATTGACTTTACAAATAAAATGCACAAAACAAAAGCTAATGGCTCTGGTAACTGGCAAATAGGAAGAACAAATTGAGTTAAGAAGCCAGCTAAAACGAGAACCGAGTTGCCTTGTCCAGCCTGTCCTGTAAAGGCCCTTAGCTTGATAATGGGCTTCCGGTCTTAAGTGCTTTAAACTGGACAGCGGACAGCAGACAGCAGGCAAGGAGACAGCAGACCGCAGACAGGGGACTTCCTTTGGAGGTGCCACAAAACAACCATAATTGCATCAATGTGGCAACAGCAACTTGCTTCGTTTCATGGTCTTTTCTTTTAGGATTTACCTATAAATAGGAAGCAATTTCCGTACATACATACATACATACATATTTTGTGTACCAATTCGAACCATTTTCTTCTTATATTTTCTGGCCTAAGAGTGGGCGGCTAGTCCCAAATGTAGAGCACATGCAGCCAGGCAGGAAACAGCACGAATTGGGGCCAGGTGTCGCTCGCTGGCATGGCAAACAAGTCCAAGGGACAAAGTCCTTAATTTACCTGCCTGACTGCCCAGCGTTGGCCGTGCACCACGATGCAAGCACGCACTTCCGGGACTGGGAATGGGAATGAGGTTTTTCCCCCTGGCGTTGGTCGGTGGACTAATTCCGTAATCAAGCGCCGCCAGTCCTTCCATGCAGCGCCTGCATTTCCGCTTTTGATTAGCCATCTGGCTTTTAATTGCGCTTTACAACACTGTCAGCCAGCTGATAAGCGGGGGGAAAATGATGGGAATGCGAGAGAACTGTTGTACAAGCTATTTTTTAAGCCCCTTAATAAAATATAAATATATAAATATAATATAAAATTTATGTAAATAATATTAAATCGTTATATTTATATTATTCCAGCACAGGTGGGCACACTAGGAATAAATTATGCAGTACTGTCATTTAGAAAACAAGTTATGCAACACTGCAATAAAAAAATAGCTTTGTCAACACAATTTACAAGAAAGCGGATTCTTGGTGAATATAAATAATTAAAATACAAATTTTGGTTCGTTGCAATTGCCATTTTCAGTTGCAGTTCGTATCGCAGGACCAAGGAGCGGTGGAAAATTGGAAAATGCCACGCAAGAAAAACAAGCCCATCGTGTACAAGGTGTGCATACCCGGCGGCATGGAGTCGGACGAGGAGGAGATGGAGGCGCAGTTCCAGCGCCTGAAGGTCAGCCGCATGGCGGACATCACCCAAGGTGCCGGGATCGATGGGCGCAACTTCGACGCCACACTGGACACCGAAGCGGAGAAATTCTTCAAGAGATTTCGCGGCAAGTGGGACATGTACAGCTGGAAGAAACCGCAGTTGCGCCAGGAGTTTGGCCAGGCTTTGATGAGCCACTCGGAGCCGACACTGCTGTTGGCTCTGAAGATATTCGCCAATTGTGCCAATGCCAGCAGCAGCGCTATAATTCACAAGAGCTTGTCGCACTTCGTGCTGGACACGGTCTGCAAGCTGCATGAGGAGCACCCCGAGGAGAGCTGTGATCCAAACACCAGCATGATTGCCTTCAACTTTGTGAAAATGTCTGGCAAGCTGAGCCTCAACAAGGCTATGATCCATGCCTACGGCCTGCGCCACATACGGGAGCAGTTGCTGCCCAAATTGCGCGACCTGCTGGAGGCGGGGCACGTCAAGGAGGTAGCCGAGTGGACCATAGGCCTGCAGCTAACGCACCACTTCGATATGATGGAGCTGGCCTTTCCGCTAATCGCAAGCGAGAAGTTAAAGCTGGCCGAGGAGTACCTCGACCTGGCCACCGACCAGCGGCTGCCGTTTGTCAAATTTCTCGACTCGCTGCTCCACAAAACCAAGCCGGTCATCCAGTTGTGCGAGCCTCTGCTGGGGCGCTACAAGAATCTCAGAATCTCACACAACGTGCTTAGCTACAAGCCCATTGCCAGGATTGTGGAGCGACTGGCCGAGAGGTACGGCTTCGACGATGCCGCGAGGCCCAACTACAAGTTCACCAAGACCTGCGGCTACCTTCACCACCTGCATCGCGAGTACAACAAGAAGCGCATCAATCGAGCCAGTTTCCGGGAGCTGGTGAGCGTCCATGCCTATGATTATGACCTATGCAAGAGCTTCGTATGCTATTTGGCCGCCGCGCGGGCCCATTGGGAAGCCATTTACTGGTTCAAGAAGTTCAAGCTGAAGCCGGACGATTGCCCCAAGGAAATCAAGTCGCAGATCAGAGGAAAGTCGCGGAAAGGCAGCGGCTCTACTACTCAGAAAGCTGGCAAGCAGCAGGCCACCGTTGTGACATGTGACATGTACCTAACCATGGATCTGCCGGACAATTGCTTGATCTTTGTGGACACGGCCGGGCAGTTTGAGCGCATGTTGCTCGACCTGCAGCAGGAGCGCCACATTTACCTGGACTCCGAGTGGATGCATAACGTGTGCGGTGGCAGCCAGCTGTGCGTTCTCCAGTTAGCCACCAGAAAGAATGTCTACCTCATCGACTGCCTGGCTCGGGAGAGTCTTGGTTCGGAGCACTGGCGCTCGCTGGGCTCGCGTATCTTCAACAACGTCAATATCCAGAAGGTGGGCTTCGCCATGGGCAATGATCTGAGCATCCTGCAGCGGTGCCTGCCGCTGCAGTTGCACCTGCAGGCGCCATACCATTACCTGGACCTGAGCACGCTCTGGCTGGAGCTAAAGAAGCAGCCGTTGGGAGTGGAGCTGCCGTACGGCAATGTGGACAAGGCTGGCGATGCCCTCACCGATCTCTCACTGTTTTGCCTGGGCAAAAAGCTAAACAAGTCCAACCAGAGTTCTAATTGGGCCAAGCGACCGCTGCGTCGCGATCAGATGATCTATGCAGGTGAGAGAGAGACTATCCGATCCTAACCTATGAATGGTTACTACTTATTTTCCCTTCCAGCCCTCGATGCCCGCTGCCTACTGCTGATCCACAACACGCTCCTGGCTCGCGTGTCCTTCATCGGCGCGGCCATTGAGAAGAGCATTGATAGGAACAATTTTCAAAGGCGCGGATCTTGTTGAAGATCCTCAACTTGAAGAGTATTTAATAAGCGGGGCAGCTTAACCAAAAGGGACTTTCTACAAATCAAAAGCAATCGAAGAGGGATTACTGACTGAGAAATTAATTATATAATTAATCTATTAGTTAATTATTAATTATGATTCAAGTGTGAATATTATGTAAGCTTGCATCATTGCAATTATTCACACAATGTACACACATGTATTATTTATTCTACAACACACCCTGCGCTCCATTTATACTCGGAATAAAAGCAATTAAAAACTTAAATAAGGAAATTAAAAGCCTCAATTTAAATGTAATTCAATTCAAAACACTCACCGAAATCGAATGCCCGCTCCAGGATGACCGAATGCCGGGCCTGGCCGCGCTCCTGCCGCTCCTGCAGGCTCTTGTTCTTGGCCGCCGCCGCCGAGAGGCTGGGCGAGGAGGATCTCGCCTCGTCACTGGACGTGGTGGTCGCCAATGGTGGTGGTGCCAAGATCTTGATGCTCTTCGCTGGCTTCGTCGGCGGCTGCAGTGGCGGTGGTGGTGCATAGCCATAGACATAGCCCTGCAGCTTGATCACCTCGCAATTGTCCTCGCCGTCGGGTCCGAGGCGCTTCTGTTTCTCCCTCAGCCTCTCGCAGTCACAGACCAGGGTCACATGCTTCTGGCCGGGATTATCGGCCTGCGAGTGCTGCTGCTGCTGTTGCGAGGGCTGGGAGACCGACTCCTGGTGGAGGCAGCAGTACTTGATGTGCTTGCACAGCTGCGTGCTGCTGGTGCTGGTGCTGGTGCTGTTGCGATCCAATCCAGGCGAAGCTCCTGCTGATTTCATTTTCTGTCCGTGATGATTTTGACTCTGGCTTAGGTCCAGACCGCTGCCGCCGCCGGCGTTACTGGGACCCGGATCCGGTCCCATTCCGGCGGAGTTCAAGCCATTGGTGCTGAAGCTAAGCGAGGCCCGGGAGCGACGCAGCGAGCTGGTCCGACTCCCGATGCTGGCGGAGATTAAGTCCCCGCCGCTGCCGCCACTGCCGCTTCGGCTGCGCGACTGATAGACCGACATGTTGTGCTGAGAGGGAAGAGAAGTTCCATGTTCCAGGTTCCAGGTTCCCCAAGGATGTGTAGCTACTCACCTGTTGTTGTTGCTGTTGCTGTTGGCCCTGCGGCAGCTGCTGCTGCTGCTGTTGTTGGGATGGGATGGGGGGATGGTAGTGGCGGCCAGGACGGCCGCCGGAACTGTCTCCCCCGCTGTGGCTCCGCATGCTGCCGCCGTAGCGCTGACGCTGGACGGGCACGGGGCTGTTCTGGCGGGGAATTACCTGCGAATGATGGGGGAGGGGAATAATATTGCTTGGTTACTATCAGTAGTTCGTTACAGTTACAGGTTACAGGCGGCGGCTGTTAGGGGAAGGGTATCGAGGTTTTCGAGGTTTCGTGGGGTCAAGGATCCGAACATTTTCGGACAGGGACTACCTTATCCTCCAGGAGATTGGCAAAGAGCCCCATATGATCCTCGTCTTCGTTCATCATAGCAAAGAAGTTTTTAAAAGTGTCCGGAAACGAGGCCGGAAACTGGCCACGCGCCTCCAGTTTGGTATCCATTATCTCTTATCTTTTCTCTTCTTTTTCTTCTCTTTTTTTTATTTCTTATTCTCTTTTCTTCTGCTCTTCTCTTTTCTCTTTTTTTCTATTTATATTCTTTTCTTTTCTTTTTATATTTTTGTATGAAAAAATCTTTGGTTTAGGTTTTGGTTTTATTATTTTTTTTTCAAATACATATTTTTTTTTTTGGTCCGTCGTCGAATGCAACCGCAGACCAAGTAACATGCAAGGAGAGAACACGCATCGAGGTTAGAATAGGACAGCGAAAGCGAAAGCGATGAATAAGGAACTAAGGAGAGCAAAAAACACAAGGCAATTAACAAATTACAAATTAGAATTAGAAATAAATTGCAAATGATAGCCATATCTTAGTCTCTGTCTGATCTGTGAAGTTCGTTTGGTGCTTGGGATTAGAGCTTATTAAATAATCGCCGCTGTAACAGCCCACTAACCATAGTTATTATTTAAATCTATGCGGTCAGAGCCAACTATCGATAGTTATTAAAGATAATCAGAGCTGAAGCTGCATGCAATCGATGTTGATAGTCGATTTATATTCCTTTTGAAAGCAAGCTTTGTGCTGTTTGATATCGATATTCGTATTTTCAATCGATATTGATCATTGATTTATATTTTTTTTTAAAGCTAAGGAGGTCTGTGCTGTTTGCTATCAATATCAATATTTGTATGCGATCAATATTTGTATTTTCAATCGATATTTGAATTTTATATCGATGTATTTCGACATTTTTTTTTTCGGGAATTCATATTTAGGTTTTCAGTTTTCAAAACAAGTAAAAATAAAATTAAGTATTTCATTTTGTTTTTAGTTAGTAAAATAAATAATCGATGATACATTTTTCGTAAAACTTTTCCCCTATTTTAAATGAAACCCACACACCTCTTAAGCATTCTAATCCTTCTTAAATTTATTCATTCATATTTTCCGTATCAAAAATCGGATCTCTCGCTGGCTGCGATTAGGATTAAGGCCCCAATACCCAGGGTTTGGGGTTTCTCTTTGGCTGTTCAACTTTAATTGAAAGCGAACTTCTGTGAAAGGCTCGTGAGCTTGAGAGCGAAAATTTCAATGGGCGGGGCGGGGCCCCAATGTAAACTGCGACCCGCCAAATACTTAGCATACTTTCCGGCACCTCCGGCACCCCTTCGGCACGCTTCCTCCTCCGCCGCTTTTTCCGCATTTTCCTTGAGCTTTTCCAAGCGGCTAAATTTGAAAAGTTATCAGACCGCCGCCGTCGTGGAAAACTGATGTTGAAGTTGCTGATGGAGATGGAGATGGAAATGGAGAAGGAGAAGGAGTGAGGCCGCTTCCGTTGTAGGTGTCACTCTAATGTTACGTATACGCCCCGCAACATACATACCTAAATATATATAAACATGTATATATATAGAAATATATACCGAGAAAACATGGGACAAAATGTCGGCGGGTAAAAAGTTATTTTAATGGCGGTTTCCTCGGACTGGACACCCTCAGCTTAAACTTTTATGCACTGCAAAAGGACTGAGCCTGAGCCTGAGCCCCCCATTGGGCATGTAAATGAGGTGCCGGAAAAAAACACACACCAAAAAAATGTATCTATATACATATAAAGTAAATACAAATTTTTAGGCAAGCTGCAAATACCCTGTATTATTTAATTTATATTAAAATAAATTATATTATTCAATTAATAATTAATGATTAATTCTGGGTTAAGTTCTATGTTGCAGCAGGGCCTGAGTGGAAATAAACGATACATTTATCCAAGAATAAAACTCTCTACGTTTTTAATCGATATTTATCGATATGTCAGTGAAAAGTTAATTTTATTTACCATTTAAAGTAAATACAATAGCAAAAATTCAGTAATTGCTATTTTGAAAGGGTTTCTGTGTAATTTTCTATTACATTTATAAATCTCTATTTGGTTATACAAATTAAACAATTTATTTTATAAATTCAATAATTTGCTTTTAACAGGAAACAAAGTCCAAGAAAACCATAACTAAGCTTTTCAGCTGTGGGTAACCACTAATACTCCTTCCCATTTCCAGAAACTCATTTGCGCGCTAAAGAAATGAGTAATTCCATAATTTCTTAATACCCCAAGAGCTTTAGTTCCCACAAAAACCGGATAGTAAAATCCCGAATTCTGCGAAATAATAAAATCCATGAGGGGGAGGCAGTGCGTTAACAAGGCAAATTAGCTTCGCTTTTGTGACTCAACAAGTGGCTTTGGTTTCAGCACTTCGCGCGCGTGTCCGTGCAGAGTGCAGTCTGAAGTCTAGACCCAGATCCTTTTCCACGAAGAGGTCAACAGTCAACCGTCGAGGGCCCGTCAATTAATTGCAGCGCAACAAATTAGCAGCCGCTTCAACCGTTATAGTTCACACTACGAAAAATTGCTACGCAAAAGTGCGAAAAGAACTTAGGAAAAGAAGAACAAAATTAAAATAGAGTTAAAAAATATATAAAATGTTCACAAACTCTCTAGCATCGATAGTTATCTGATTTCAAAAGTGCAACTATCTGCCTACAATCGAGCTGCAACTCTGTGCAATCGAAATTAAGAAATTAATCGAAATTAATAATCGAATCTTATAGCCCTTTATATCGACGCTTTATATGTTGTGAATATTTAAAACACAAGAATTGAGCTTTCTCTTTAGGTTAATATTAAAATTTTTATAATTATTAACACAAAATACATGGCATTTAAAAACAGTGAGTAAATAAGTCCATATAATTGGCTAATTGTCCCGCCAACTCTGGGAGGCGTCAGCGGAAGTGCATCCATGAACTAACACATTTTGCATTTTGCGGGCAAAGTTAGCCCCTTTTCGACCTCAACCATGTCAAGTGGCAGTCCAAGTCCAGGCCCGGACTCAGACTCTCTCGCGTTGGGCTTATTAAAAAGTTGCTACTGCTAGTCGAGAGTGCGTGTGTGAGTGTACACGCAGAGAAAACACAAGTAGCTCTAATCACAAGCAACTCGCGGATATGTAATTACCCAGCATCAGCATAGGGATGCTCCGGGGAAAGTAGAAAAATCGGGTTAATTATGGGTTCATTGCTTCGCCGTTTTCCATATGGCAAGACACGGAACGGGTCATTTTCATCGTCTCCTAATTGCTGTATAGCAATTCTTATTTTCTTGTAATAATAATAGTTAATGAAAATAACTTGGGCAAACTGCTAGCTCGAGAAAATACCAATTTAGCTGATTAATATACAATTAACTCTAAGTCGATATAAATCGATTTAAAATCGAAATTAAACGATATTAACCGCTTTTTAATTTGATTCTGTTTATTCAAGGCTCTAGTTTTCTTTTCTTATTTGTAAGAATGCATACATAAAAACAATTACTTTGCTATCGAAAATAAGCGATTTATCATAAATTTAAACCGATTTTTTTCTTATTAAAAACTACAACAACTATCTTTCTTGTTTAACTTCTGCCAATACTTAAGTTTTTTATATTTTGAAGAACTAATTTACTATCGATATTAATCAGCAAGAACACTGAAATATTTAAACTTATTCGACTCTGAGACTAGAGACTAGATTTATTTGGATTTTTTTTAAAGTTATATTTAAAAACAATTGATTTAATATAAAACTTGAATATCTTTTCTATTGTTACTCTTAATGTTTTTGTTTTTCCTAGAAACCAATGCTTTAGGTTCTGTCACTGCACAAATTCCCGTAATATAGGGATTGGCTGAGGGCTTTTCTGCTAAGCGTTTGAGGCGTTTAGTGCCCTCGGCTGACTGTACGGAAACAGGGACAGGCCGTTGTACAGTTTCAAAAAACATACACAAACATGTACTGTGTGTGTGTGTGTGGATCCTGGTACCCAGCAGCAGCTCCCTGACCCACAATCCGCACACACAGACCTCTGATGTGTGTGGCCCTTTTAATTAGCAACCCAAATGCACATACATAACATTTATGCAAATTGTAAAGATGCCGAGGCTGGCGAGCCGTGAAGCATATTATTCTTTACTTGCTGGCTTATTCAGAGGTATTTATATTTAATTAACGAGTTTTCAGAGGCAAGTTCAGTTTCAGTTTCAGTTTTTGGGAAGTTGCTACTGTGAACTATAATTTGTGAAGACCAAAATGCAGCTGCAACTGGCTCTGCTTAAGACTAAGAAGCATTTGCATTCAGAAACTAAATCGTGTGAGTATGAGAAAATCCAAGATGCAGCTGAAACTGAGACGGGGAAAATGGTGCGGTTACCTGGCAATAGCTCGTTAGCATTGGTCATGAATACCACGTAAATATAAATCCGGCAAAATGCACATAAAATGAGCTTAAGCAGCATGAAATTAAAAGCAAACCCAATTAGAGGCCACAGTGCGTATGCGTGATGTTAGGAATGTTAGGGAGTATCACACATACGCACTGTTATCTTGAATATTATTTTCATTTATTTGCACAGTCACATTCCCACATTCTTAAAGTTCACTTAAAAACATAGAAAACGATGTCAAAAAACCCAACAAACACAAAAAGAGTACCTACAAATATGGCACAATAGTTCGCTGACATCGAATACAGCTGCTCAAATATTCATTTGCCTGAATAATTTTCCGGTTTGTCAATCAATTGCATTTGCTGTTAACAACAACAAAACGGTTTTAAACATATTTTTAGAATTCGAACTTTCCAAAACCACTTGAAAGCTGTGTGTTTTTTAACTCAACTTAGTTGCACTGGAAAAATAATTTTAATATCGATGATGGTGCAAAAATCGGTGTTTTAATAATTTATTTTGGAAAATAGATTTTAAGTTGATAAATTTCGATGCTCACGAAACAAAAGCAAACTTATCAATGTGCTTGTACAGCTGAAATCGATTTAGCTAAAAAGAATCGACGTTTTCTTGTTATTTTATTCAAAAATCAGGTCATTAAGTCATTATAAAACCTTTTTGGCCAACGGTTTGCTGAGTTTATTCTGTAAATTTGTTTTTTTTAAAGCCTTTGTCTTAAGTAAAACGTCTTTCTTATAAGTTCTCTTGCCTTTAAGTAATCAATTTGTATTATTATTATTTTTAGGCTGCCATTTTGAAGCTGATTTTTTTGTTGGCTTCCGCAGGGCTCACTTGACTTTCAGGGCGGACCCAAACCTTTCCCCCCTTGAAAACTTGCACATTTTCCGGGCATTTTTCCGCTGATTGTTTGCATAGGCCGCGGACATAGACTGAGTGTGTGCGAATATCCCGATAATTTATGCCACTGCTGACTGACCCAAAATCGAGAGAAAACTTTCACGAGAGTGGGAGGAATGGGGGATGGGGCAAAGGCGGGTGAACTGAAGTGGCACTTGGGCAGTGGACATTGGACATTGGACGTTGGACAACGTTGAACGTTGCGCTGGGCAACAAACTAACACAAAAACTGGCCAAAAGGAGCCAAGAAATAAATAAAAAGGCGAATGAAATTGGATTTGCACAACTACAACACATGTTTAAGGGCGACGGTGGCGGAATGAAAATGAAAATGAAAATGAATGAATGGGCCAAGGGATACGGACAGGAGAGCCTTATAAATGTTTAAGCAACAAAAAAAAAGCACCGACTCCGTTCCGCCCTCCAGTAAAAAAGAAACCGAGAAAAATTATGGACAAGAAACAGAAATAGCAGAAAAGGAGCAAGCAAGCGGACTCCCTTTTTTTTTCAAAGAACAAAAAAAAAAAAAAGTTCTACACAAAGAAAGTTCAGAAAAGTAGACAAGAAATCAGGAAAATTGAATTTTTTTCTATTAATCTTGTAAATTGTTGATGGAAAAAAACGAGGGAAAATACCTTTAGAATTATTCTTTAGTTTAAAGGCCAAAGTTAATAATTTATTTCAACATAAAAAGCAAAAAAAAAATATTTCATAATGGGAATGTGAGAAAATTTGGATAAAATATAACATAATATTTATCGAAATTTATCGAAAGTATCGTAGACTTTGGTATATCGAAATATTAAATAACAAAACTAACGATATGATCCTACAGTATATATTTAAAAATGGTATTTTATTTCTTTCACTATATAAAAGAGAGATTATCAATTTATTGCTTATTAACGCAAGATTAATATATCGATCTATATCGATAGTTAGTAATTTTCTGCCATACCTAATACACATACCATTTTACAAGATTTTGAGTATTTCAGAGCCGCTGCCCAAGTGTATTCCATTTTTTCCCCAAGTATTTCCCTGCCCCGAGTTTATTCTTTTCACATTTGCTCTGACGAAGGAGCAAAGGGACCCAGTGGCAGGGGGCTAAAGGATGTGGCCAAGTGGAAAGTGGATGGAAGCTGGGTGGGCTGCTGTGCCTGTGTGTTGTCCTGGGCGGCCACTTGCGGCATGTTGATCTAGCTGTTAAGGCGTTTGTAATGACAGGGATAAAGTTTTATGACAACAGCCGCCGGGCCGAAACTTTGACTTTCACCTTCCCTCGCTCTCAAGTCCTAACAGCCGCACACACATAGTTTGTTCCTGAACCTCGCAAGGGGGGCAGTTAAGCCAAAGGATAATTAACGCAACAAAAAGGAAATAAATGGATATTCTCCATGCAAAAACATAGGATTAAGAGAACACACGTTAGCTTTTTATGGGAATCGATTCAAAGTGTAAGTCAAAGAGGAACGGATGCAGTTTTAAATTGAATTTCCACCTTTGATACAGTAAACATGGGCCAGGTTTTAATATCTACCAAGCCTGTTATTGACTTTGACCACAAAGTCCTTGTTTTTGAACTGCAAACCTTTATTTATTTATTTTTATTTTTTTTTTTTTACTTTTATGGGAAGCCTTCAGCAAACGCCGTATATTGCCTTTTGACGGAATGTGAAAGAAAAAGTTGACCTCATATTTCATATTTTAGTTTTGTTTGTTTTGAAAAAAGGACAGATGGCTTTCCATATCGAAAAGAAAATTAATTTTAGGGAGAAACATTTACTGATGTTTTCTTTGGGGACTTTTTAAAGAGAGGAATTCATTTCTTTTCCTTGTTTCAAATAAACTTTCCCTTTGAGTAAAAATTTTCCACAAATTGTGCAACAATTTCGGAATAGTAAAAAGAGCACGAAAAAGAGCACGAAAATAAAAGACGGAATTATAATGTGATAGTTGTATAAGGAACTCCTGATTGGGCCTGATGATGTTGAAAAAATAACAACTAAATTGCTGGCAACGGACATCATTGTAAACTGGCAAATGGCATAATGGTGCCGGAAGTATCCACTCGGATTTATATTTATTTATTGATGCTTCCTTCCGTTTGATTGCCAGCTTATTGGCTTCCTTCCCCACAATGCATATTCTGCTGACAGCCCCGGGAGTAGGTCAGGCCAGGAGTAGTTCGTAGTTCGTAGTTCGCAGTTCGCAGTTCGTTTGTAGTTGAAATAAAAATTGATAGATTCCCAGCGGCTACACCACTGCCAGCCGGACACGAACGGGCTTCATCCGACTCTGGGTGGTGGGAGCGGGGCAGATGTCATAGCCATAGTCCCTGCGGTTGATGTCCTTTTGTGCATAAATATATATATTCAGCCTTCATCCCAACGATATTTTCGATTTAAGCTATTTAGGTTGGTTTCTAACCTTTTAACCTTTTCCAGCTTGGCACGACAATGCTTGGCAACGGAATTTAAGAATTTTCTGTTACAAATTTACAAATTTAACATTCAAGCACTTGTCTTAAATTACTTGTACTTATGATTCCCAACCACTTGTGGCTGGTTATTTCAGTAAGAATATATTTTTTTTACCTTCAATTAACCACCTAATGGCATTCATAGGCATAAGGGGTTATTTTAATTACTAATTTGCCTCCAAAATGTGTTATTTGCTTCATTTTTGTAATTGTAATTCCCAACCAGTTCTTACGGAATATAATATAAATAATTTATTATTCCATTTCGTAAGCTAAAATCATTACTTAATAGAAATTATAAGATTTAAGGGTTCTCTCAATTATTAGTTTTACTTTATTTTCATGTATATTTTACATAATATTCCTCTAAAATTTCCAACCACTTCTAACTGCATTTCTTTGATAGAATATATATATTGTATGTAATTCTATTTCTTTCAATTTCAATTAAATAAACCCCCTCAAGCTTGGCCGAGAAGTTTGCTTCTTTTAAGTGGCGTGCAGCCCCCTGCCCCTGCCTCAACTCTTGGCCCCCCTCCTGGCCAGCATCCAATTCTAATTAATCAATCGCTAATTGGTGCCCATTGCCAATATTAATTGATTCCACTACAGACACTTCTTCCTGACTGGGGCGCATTAAGATGCCGCCTCTAATTGTAATTGGACACATGCATGAGGCATGAGCAGCGGCTTGTGCCTCCGGGACACAGGATACGGTGCTATTCGGATCCAGAATGGAGAAAACTCTAAGCTGCCAGGAAGGAAAGTAGTTTGCTGGCTTCAGGGCCTGTTAATTGGTAGATGGAGAGCCACAGTTGCGCTCTTAACTGAGCAGACTCCATAAAAAAAATGACCGTCCTTGGGTTTCATTTCAAAATGTTTCCAAGCAAGTCATATATAAGAAGCCTTTCTACTTTCATTAATAATAAACAAAAAGGCAAGAAGAGTTTTAGGGAAACTAAAAGACTTGACCTAGAGGAGAGTGAGCATAACCCCTACCAACTTTAGCTTTCGATTTTTGTTAAATAGCCTGAAAATCTGCAGTTTTCACCGATAAATGGCTTACATAAAAGGGATGTTACCCACAGACATTTAACTGTGCGCAAAATCGAAAGGGAATCACAGACTGCAATGGATGATGATACTCCTACCGCATTGAATAATCCAAAAGAAGAACAATGACAACGCGACAGTGTTGTTGATTGCAAAATATATACACATATATTCCCTCCTCCCACCCAAAGCCAGGGGAAAAAAAAAAAAAAGAAAAAGCTATGGACTGTGTGTGTAATCAGTTGTCGGGCGGCGGCATCGTCTGTCAGGGCATAGGCGCCCCAAACAGGGCCTAAAGCCAAGCTGTCAGCCGGAGGGCTTCATCACTGTCAACTCGAACTGTGTGAATCATTATCGCCATGTTCCCCAACGCCAAAGCGGTGTTTTTTTCGTTTCGCGGGATTTTAAAGCGACAAAAATACGAGTCACAACTGCATTTCCCTGGTCTATGTTATGGAAAATAAGGAAATTTGCTTGCAGAACAACTATAAATATTCAAGGATTTATTCAAGATTTTGATTTATTAGTGCCATCAGCGCGTGTCTGATCATGTCCAACTTGTTTTATAGTGTGCCCGTATGCAATTGTAGTCTGAAATTTAATTTGAAACTGTTTTATAGAACTGTTCTTCAGAATAGAAAATAAAATGTAAGAGCATGTCCCTCTACTTGAAACTCAACTTCAGTTCAGTTTGACCTTTTTTCTTTTTCGTTCTCATGCTCATTTCGGAAGCTCAAAATATTTTTAATTAAAATTAATTTCACATAATAAAGAGCCAGCCAGCCAGCCAGCCAGTTGAAGTGCCAACTGCAACGGGATTTGGCCAGAAATGGAACCGTGGCGAGGGAGAAGCAGCCGGAAGCATTTCAAGCGACTGTCAGGCTGGCGTGCCACTTCATTTGTACTATTTGCAACAGAAGAACCCCCCCAGAGCTCAGAGCCTCCAGAGCCCCCACACCAGCTTGCAATTCCTACTTCGCAGCACTTGTGCGATGGCATTTAAATACCAGCAACATCAGCCACGTTGCACTTTAGCGACGGCTACGGCTACGGCTCCGTCTCCAGCTCACGGTAGTCCACGTTACCGGAGCTTACTTTTATTGCACGCAACAATTTCGTGCACATTTTTATCCCTCAATGCACTCGAAAAAATATATATGAGCATTCTGGAAGTTCTGGGAGACTTGAAAAAAAAAGAACTTCATGCATTTATGGTAAAGTCTTCAAGTTAAATGTCTCATAATAAATTATTTTATTAAGCTTAATTTTTTACATTCTTCACTGTCAAAGAATGTCTTCTCCCAACATTATATTTTAAAAAATATATTTTAAACAAAATCCAGAAAAGTCTGAGAGCATATAATTATTTAAAAATTCCTCCTGCAATGATTTTTTTGTGGTGTAAAAGTTGAGGGTGAAAGAAGAACGCTTCCGGGGCTGGGAATGCTTAGCGTTCTGTGGGAACCAACGTATTGTGTCCGCCATAAGCGACCCCAATTGCATTGCCACGGATCAGCCAAGGATGCGGCAGATTGCCAGGACTGTCTTCCTGGGTGGATGAATGGAATATCCTTGGCGGTTGGTCTGATACAATGACCCATGATGAATCCATAAGAACCGACTACCAACTTCATATATGGCATAAAGAAATGTGACAATGAAAAACGTACGTACAAGTTCAATCAAAACTAATGGGATTCTGATTAAATACTAATTTAAATTAGGCCACTGAGCAGCAGATTGACGTAAATGGAAGTTAACATCCATTATTATTGAGCGCCCACAAAGCTTACAATTTTTTTTGTTGTTGCTTTATTATTCAGCATGACAGATATTAAACATTACTTTTGCATTTGCCTGTTTTTCACTCGCTGCCTGCCAAAATTCCGATCATTAATCACCATTAAACTAGACCAGAGCGACGCCTACAGCATTGGCCATTACAGTGACGATGGTGGCGATGATGAGAGGGACACCCTGAGAACATCAATTTTACGTTCTTCACTTGACAATATTCACTGTACCGCTCCTTGCTGGTCACCATTTTGACTAGACGTCCTTCCATTTGTCATGACCTTATCTTGGCCAAAACATATTTCCGTACTTACTACGACATTTGCAAAACCAGAACCCAGAACGCAGAACCCGTCAGTAGAATGACTTTCCTGTTGTTCATAAATGCAACATGCATGGACAGGCTTAAGCTGTTTACCATTCCCATTTCCAGGATAAATCATATGCTGTGTAATTTGTCAATTACAATTTGTAGATTGCTTTTGAAAGTGTTAAGGATATATGAATACATATATTATGAAGGTGTAGGCAAAGGCCGAGGCTGCCAAGAATTACAATAATAGTGTGCGACCTTTGGCAAATGTTAATCAAATTATTTTCCATTCATTCCATTGATAAACATCAAATTAGAGAGGTTCTATTATGGTTTCTCAGGATTTCATTTGAACAATTCGTGTTCTCGCATCGATAAGTTTTCGGTAGTAATAACTAATTAATTCAAACACAACTATACTTGGTACAGTTGCATTGTAACGAGCTAGAAAATAGACAGAAAACCAGAATTTCCCAACAAAACTGTACCTTTGTATAGAAAGGGATTTTACCAGTTTTCTTCTTCGATTTATGAATCTGTTAGAAACTGTCGCTGAACGGAAAAGTACAGTTGTCTGCCACCACCTTCTTTTTTTGATAGAAAATGTTAAACCTGATTTAAAAACTTACAAACACAACTGTACTTTCTAAAAACACGTTACTTTGTGGAATTTACTTGCTTTCATCTCTCTTTTGTAAATGAAATAAGCATGAACAGTAACATTAAAATGTAACAAAAAACCTATCGATAATTCTTTTATAGTCCGCGAAGCAGTGACTAGGTGAAATTTCCCTGAACACAACTGTACGTGTCATGGTCTTTTTTTAAACCCATAAAAAAAAAGTTGTGACTGAACTGCCCTCACCTGAAGTTCTTAAAAATTGATAATAATAATGGAGTAATATAATAATAATAATAACATTAATAATAATGATTGTAATAGTTATTATTACGATAACAGTGCGTATACGCAATACATTTTATTAAGCGCCAATCGGTCAGCCAACTTAATTCCCCTCAGTGGCGTTTTTTTCCCAGACCTTAAGCGAAAAGCCAGCCAGCCGACAGGCGACAATAGCGACTCCCTCAGCTGGGAGAAAGTAACTTTAATTATTGATTTTTATTTCGGCTCCGGGACAAGACGGTTCCAGTATGTTCAGTATGATGTATCTCTCCCTCCAGCGCCCCATCGCTCCCTGTGTGTGCGACACATTTTTATTGTAGTTGCTGCTGCTGTTGGTGCTGCTGCCGCTTTACCTTAATTACGTTAAATCGATATTGTGTGAGGTTAGAGATGAAGCTGCAAATGGAGAGCTTAGCCCTAAAAAAAAAAAAAATGGAGAAAGCAGAGGCTGCCATTAATTCATGGCCCGAATGATGGTCCCGCAGGTGCCACAACCGCAGGCACTCCATATATAATTCAGAGGGGCGAGTCGGCAACAAAATGCTCTTGTTGATTAGTTTAAATGAGGACTTTGATAAAGAGACTTGGGGTTTTCTTTTAGGTGATAAAGAGACGGTAACACTGGTCAGTGATCAAGAACCAGTTGTGAATTACAACGAGAAAGAGTGGAATGTGCCTTACTTATTTTATTTTATTTAAATAAGGCAAACATATACTTCATTTAAAACCATTTGCGGTTTTTTTGAATATTTTTTATTGTTGGTCGTCACAAATCAGATTATGGTTATAGTGTTCCCGTATATGTAGGTATATATTTTTACAAAATGGGAATTGAATTTAGGGATTGATTTCCTCTTGTTCATAGGTCTTTTCATTTTTCGCTTCATTTGAGATTGAGCTTCACTTTTTTCCTACAGATTTTTCGCTAACAGCTTTTCCGCTTCGCTGCAACGCAAAAGCACACACACTGTCGGCTGTCAGTTGAAATTGCACACACGAAAAGGATTATTATGATTATTTGGTGTGACAATCAATTCGCGCTTACCTACACCCTTTTGCACAGGTGTGTAAAGTTTGCAAATATGATTTTAATTGACCGACCCAGTCAGTGATTCCCACACGAGGTCTTTCTGATTTCCGCTGACAGCCTGGCCACATTTTAATTACGGAATGCAAATTGATAGTTAGTGCAGCATAATTCGCACATGGTGGCATGTAACTACTATAATCTAATAATGCTTTCATTTTGAACTTGGTTTACAGTTTGATTATATATTTGTTATGTGTGTGGAAAACGGAGCTATTGCATTCATCTCCAGCTGTTCAAAGAGGGGCTCCTCTGGTAGTAAATTATTGTTTTGATTTAAGTCAAGAAGTTACCCTCCGTTTTGATCTGTATAATATAGTACTATAGCTATTTTTTTTTTTTAATGGAACAATAGAAACACCCTCGGAAAACTCTCGAAAAACAGCTCGAAAAAGCCTCGAAAAAGCCTCGAAAAAGCCTCGAAAAAACACCCAAAAACCCCCTGACGAACTGTTCACAGCAGTGGGTGTGATTGAAAATCAACAGGGGATCGGACAACCAGTTGTTTGTTAGGGAACTAAAACCCCCGTGGTCTTTTTTTATGAGTCATTCTGATAAATTCGGGACTTTCTTTCTATTCGCCTGCGGCCGGAGCGCGTAATTAGTCGTACCGTGTACTCATATTTGCCTGGAGCAAATATTAGCCCCAGCTACGAGTTACCCACCCATTCACGCATCCACCCATCCACCACTTCAACCCCCCAACAATGTCACCACTCACTACCAGCTAACCTAACCCCTTAGTGCCACAGAGGAGGAGGAGGAGAAGGATGACTCCACTCCACTTCACTCCACTCCACTTCCCATTCTCCCCCCCGAGTTGCTCGAGTTTTCGGCAAAGCGCGAAGTTCATGAAGTTAGGTAAAAGGGCAGGAGGAGCTTACATGTGTCACCTACAACCCCATTCTGATTTCTCGAGTTTCTGGCTAAGATGAAATGCCCGACTGGCGGCCGAAAGATAAGATATACATACTCTATACAGACAGAACACTGGATTTACACAATAAAAAAGGGTAGGACTAGGTACTTCTTCAAAACTATGGCTAATAATATAAATATAATCAAAGATAAATGATAAATAAGGTAGATTTTCTATAGTAACAAACTTTGATTGCTTTCTAAACTCTAGATAATCAGGGATGTCCAGCAGCAGCAGGAGTGCTTTGACCTAATTTTGCGCATTAAGTTACCCCCTTTTCTCGCACACTGCACACACTTTGAGTAAGACCAGAGTCCGGGTAGTGTATAACATAAACTAAAGGAGCCTTGTCAACGCCCAAAGCAAAGATAAGCGATGGAGAACAGACGCCGTCAGAGGCTGTGGACCGAGTCCATCATAATTAGTTGGACAAAAGAACAGAACGCGAATGGGCTGCGATAGATACACAGATACATTCATATAGCCACAGATATGGCTTTGGCTAAAGCTACGCAGATACTACACAGATACAGATGGTTATGGATGGATAGATGGATGGCCGGATGAATGGTTGGTTGACGTTCCCTTAGATATATATTCGAACAAGTGGCTCTTTGCTGCGCGCGATTCTCAAATGCGTGTTGATTGAGCCTATTAAGTATACGCCCCGTTGGCTCCCCCGCAATTAATTATGAAACAACAATGGCCCCAGCTCAACTCAACTCAACTCGACTCGACTCGACGCGACGCGACTCTCTCCCCCTCTCCGACTCACTCCTCTAATTTTATGATTGATTAATCCATAAATATTAGATCAATGACAGCAAGCAGCGGGCAGAGCAGCAGGAAAAGTGGCGGAAATCTTTAAATTCCTATGGCACACACTTTGCCGGGCAGTCGTAAGTCAATTTAAATGTCAATAAATATCCAGAGGGACTTTCCCCTCTTAGAAAAAGGCATTCCCCGTCATTCGAGTGCATTGACTTCGACGCCTTAATGGCTTTTTGAGTCGTCGAGTCGAGTTGAGTTGAGTTGAGTTGAGTTGAATTTTTCTTGTTTTCCTTGTTTTTTTTTTTTTGCAGCTGTTGCAAGGTGGAAAAGCGTGCTGGAAAATATATATATATATATCCGCACATCTATGACAGGGAGTTGGGGCTGGAAAAACGCTCAACAACAGCACACATGAACGCGCTGGCATAGACAGGCGAATAACAATAAGCAAAACACACGCATCACAAAATTCTGGGCCAAAAGCGGGGCGGTTAAAGCCCAAAAGGGAAGCACAATGGGGATGGCACGTACACTCAGAAAACAATATTTTAAAATATCAAAGAACATATCTCACAGATTTCAATACAAGATTTCCCCATTTTAACTGGATGGAATATAGAGATAAAATCCAACAAGGTACAATTTTTAGATGAAATACCAAAATAATCGTTCATATGAGCTTCTTAAATTATTTAAAATTATTTTTATTATCGGTATTTTTTTTTATATTAGCTTAAGGCCTTTAGCTGCTATAACTAATCAAAATTTCGATTAATTTTAACTGCACGTTAATTTCTCACTAATAATAATAAAATATCGGTATATTAATGACTGGAAAGTACACTCCAGAAAAAAATATATATTACATTACACTTTTATATAAGATTTCCTCCTTTTAAATACGAAATAACGATATACCCACAAGGTGTCATTATTCAATCACGCATTTAATCAATATATCGGAATTATTGGTATTATCGGTATTATCGATAGCTCTTATTATTAAATAATATTATTAGTAAAAACTAAATTAAAGAACAATAATATCGATATTTTCACGTTAAATTAGTAATAAATCAATTAAAAAACAATAACATTTACATATGTTTCCAAGTTAAATTCGATTAAAAACTTCAATAAATCAAAAGTCCACTATATTTTCAATATGATATCCAGCATTTCAGGCTTTACCTCTCCGTATTCATTCCCTAACAAAATTGCAAAAATTACATTTCCTACAATTGAAACAGTTTTTCACCGTGTTCGGCTAGAGAAAATACCATAAACATAAGACGAAATGCCTTCGCTATAATCCCAGGCATGGGGATTCGATCATTTCTCCAAATCAATTATTACACGAAAATTCCAATTTCGAAGATTCCCTCCGTGCTGAACAACAACAACGAAAAATAAATAAATAAATCTCGCTCAAAAATTCCCTTTACGCGCTGTGATTGACAAACTGAATCCGCCGAGCCTCAACGCTTGACTTGGCCGTATATGGATTGGCCTATTAACCGGGCCAGCACACCGCGAGAGACGACGAGGAGAGCGACAGCAGGTGGAAGCAGGTGAGAATCCGGTCTGTGGGTGGCCGGAGCACGGAGTATTTGTTATTGTGGCCGCCGCTAAGCAGCAGAAGGCCAAGTCAAATTGGCTCATTTATCTTATTTCACTTTGGCTCTGACTCTGGCTCTGGCTCTGGCTTTCTATGCATGTATTTCCAGGGAAGTATTTTGAGGCAAGGAACGCTCCTAATGACCCACCAACACACACACACACTCAGTGTAGCTTTAAGACGTGTCTGGTAATTTAATATTAATGCTACTTTTAAGCTGCGTCGTTGAGAGTGGATACCTAGGACATTCATCCAGGGAAATGAATTTTCATAAATCAAAATTGAGCCACAAGCCTTTGCAACATCAGTTTTTCCAAGACAAGTCTATGAGGAAAAGCCTAAAAGTATTTTATAATATAATATACATATGTATATCCCATTTTAATAGAAAATATATTTTAAAAGAAAATATATCCTAAGACAAGAATTATTAAATCGATATTATCGAAAAATATCAGAAAATAATATATTTTTTTCGATTATACCGGTTTGATGTATCAAGCGGAATATGGATTTATCGTACATTTATGGCCTTGAAGAATGAAAATAATTCCAAGCTTTATCTTTTAAAGTAAACATCAAAATTTAAATATCGATGTTATCGAAAAATTCGAGAAAATTGTATCTTCATTTCCGATTATTTTATTCCATATACATACCAAACAAAATATCGATTTATCGAACCTATAGCAAAATAATAATATTTATATATTGTCTATAATTTCAAATATCAAAGCAGTGTTATAATAAATCTATTTTTTCCTATCATCCCTTTAAATTATTTAAATTTTCTTATTTTTTGTACTAATTTATAAATTTTAAATAATGTAATATATAATAACATCAAATGGAACACCTCAATTATTAGTACTGATACCGATATTACCCTAGAACTTTGAAATACCTTTTAATTTATCCTTGGAATTCATATGTAATTCACCATAGTTTTTTATTTAAATAACCCAACATAAATCCAGTTTGGCCTTCAAATTGCCAGACTTGTTCATGAACATATACAGTGTCGCCCATAAATATTTATATGCACAGACGCGACGACAGGATTTGACAGCCATTTGCACTTTTTTCCAAAAAAGAAAAAGAAAAATAGAAATAAAAACCGATAAAAACAGAGAAAAAACCCAACCGTTTTTTGGTGAAAAAAAGTTGCAAATGACATTTGTCTCTTCCTCTCTTTCTGTGTGTGTGCGGTGTGTGTGTGATATAGACCCGATTTGAATGATTTTAAACACATTAGCATATAAAATACATATGTTCGCAACGGCCTCCCTTTTTCCTCTGTCAAAACTTTTTTTCTCTTGGCCAACTTTTCAAGGGACGAATCAGCCCGTAGGAGAAGAAGCGTGGCGTCGGGCTGGAATGAATTTTCCGACGGCAATTTTCATCATAAACATTCTGGCAGACAGACAGTACACAAGCTAACAGACACGCACCCATGTGCGGCTGAAGTTGAAACAAAATTTATTTAAATACGCACACATGTGCACTGCAAAAATATAAGTAATAAATAAGGAAATGAATTTTCCTACTTAAAAATTAATGTATTACAAATATATTAATTTATTTTTATATTGATCTTTGCAGTGACGACTTTACAAAGGCAACATCAACATTCTATAGCAACATATATCTCTTTCTCTGTGCGTTTTAAACTTTTATTTGGGTTTTTAACTCGTTCAAAGGCGAAGTAATGTGTGAGTAATTTTTCATTTTAGACATTTGGAAGCAGAGAAGAATTCTAATGCGATTGCAAGATAAAAAGTAAAAAAAAAACCTCACTATTTAATCTTTCTTTACAATAAATCCCTATAAAACAGAAAGAAGCAAAGAATGCAAGCAAAAATAAAAGCAAAACAACAAGCAAAACAACAATGTAGCTCTCTGTTTATTCCTCGCTGAGAAGTATCCAATTCCTGGCAGCTGAGAGTGCAGCCTGCAGAGATGCATCTGCAGGCCACTTAAGTCTGAGTTGTTTATTGATTCGCTTGGCCTTCTCCTGCTCCTTCATGTTGGCCAAAAGAAGAAATTTGAATGCCAGTTTAGCCAGCTTCTCCTTACGTTCCCATTTTTCTTTAACTCGACTTTTATTTCATGCTTTTTGATCCAGGTCCAGGAAGTCATGACTCACAGTATACTCAGTATATAATCAGTTTTTCCCATTCAATTAGAATCCTTATCGTTATCGCTATCGATGGGCCCCTCTCCTGCGCTCTTCCTTAATAAACTTCATTCAGATTGATCGTTTTATCGCATTTATGGTCGGATTTATCAACACTCCCACCGACTTTATGAGACAGACAAACGAGAAAAAAAAAGCCAAGCCCCCAACGAGTCACCCGTTCCTGTTTATGACCCTGATTATATTATATATATATATCCCCGATAGACTTTCGCCCGACCTCACATTCCAGCGAAATCATTCAATCCCCTTTGCATGGCTTTTTTTTCCAGCAATTCACTGGCCCCTGGTTGCGAAACTCAGCAAGATTATACAACAAACATCTCGATTTCGCGAAATTTCAAGTCGAACCAATCCTCCCACCTATTGTTTCAAAGTTTATAAATCAATCAATTGTGTGTGTGAAGGAAAATATACAGGGACTTGGCAGTGCCTTAAAGTGTGCCTAAAATATTTTATAATAAGCATCTATAAGGAAAATTTCCGAGATTTATTAATGAAATCAATATCCTTAATAATTATATAAATTCTTATATTTATATTTTACATTTTATTAAAACTTTTCCACCTGTTTTAACTAGATTTCCAACCTAAAACATTCGATCGATCAGCAATATCAATTTTGTATTAAAGCTTGCTGAAATGTCAAAATGGGCCAATTAGGCCATTTAACTCTTTTAACCCTCTTTTCAACCACAAAACAAAATGTTTCCACTTAAATCACAAAAAGGGAAAGAAGAGAAAAACAGCGGGATAAAAAAGGGGGGGAAAATAAAACGGAAATGTAAGAATAAAGAGTTGTTCCATACAGAAAAACAGAGACGAAAAGTGAAAGCGTTAGCGCAACTGGACATCAGCAAAACAAAACCAACAACAGCCAGAGGTCCATAATACAAATAAAGCAAAATAAATATATATATATACTATATATAATATATATATAAGTAAAACAATATGGGGAAAACAACAGAGGGTGGAGGAGGGAGCAACGTCCCGCCATCGGCACCATCACAGTGCTTTAAAAATTTCAGTTATAAATAATGGAAAACCAACAAACAAACAAACAAACAGCAAACAAGCAAAATGGTTTTGGAGGACGGAGGAAAAAACACAACACCGTCACGTAAATGGAGGAACGAAATTTTTAATAAAAATAAAATGCATCCAACACAGTTTTTTCAGTGAATTAAAAATGAAAATCGATTGGAACGGAACTTAAAACTGAAACTGAATCGAAACACATATTAAGATAACACCACCGATAAGAGCAACAATAACCAGACGAAATCCTTAATGGATTTCTTACAGTTCTTACAGAAAAACTTAAAAATATATATATATATAAATATATATGACATTTTAGTAGGTAGGAAATGGAGGAGAAATACTTGTATATGAGGCAGAGTGAGTAAGAGAATTTTGAATTTTTAATATCGAATTTTGAGTTCGTAACGATTAAAGTTGAGTTTCTTTTAATACAAAAATAAAATCCAGTGTCTTATACTAAATTAAAAAGTACCTAAGCTTGCTGGAGGTTCTCTTGCCTGACCTGTACAAGCAGTAGCGAACGGGAGAGTTTCTTTGAGAGAGCGTTGTCTTCTGATACAACAATAATACCATAAGAGAGGTTTATCTCTTAGTTTCCTCTCGCCCTTTAACCTAAAATTCGCTTATCCGCTCTCTCTCTCTCTCTCTCTCTCACTACAAGCAATAGAGATCTAATCACTCTTTTAAGTCTCCTCTCGTGTGGTGGCCCTGGGAGCGGAACCGACTGATAAATACGCATAAATAAATACACAAAAGATATGGTATATCCTTACCAAGCCAAGCTGTAAGTGAATATTTCTTTAAAAATACAATTACTTAGCTTTTTAAAACGATTCATGATGAATCGCCTGCGAAATGAATTCATTCATGAATTAGTTGCCAGCTCAAAGATGTCAGCTTTGATTTTTATTAGGCAGAGCAGGGGACAAAAAACAGTCAAAATTCCAGTGACAACGAACGGAAATCATATAAGCGAGAGAGAGAGAGAGAGAGAGAGCGAGAGTGGGTGCCGAGGAGATGGCGAAAAATTAAATTAACAGGCCGAGCAATTTCGACCATTCCCCCACACCCACACCCACTTCTCCACTTTTCCCAGCCATTTTTTTCCTTTTCTTTTGCCCGCTTTTCCTGCTTTTCCTCCTGGCCATTAGCCATCAAAATATTTGTATATATTAGGCAGTGGGGAGCAACAAAAGAAAATATGTGGAGCAAAACGCCAAAGGACATGGCCGGCATTTTTGATTTTGTTTACATTTGGCATTTTTTCATATTTTTGTTTTGTCTCTTTTCGTTCGCTTCCCTTCTGGAGTTGTTTTCCTCCGCAGGGCGAAGGATGACAAAAAAACAAAAAAAAAAAAAGGGGGAACTACAAAAGCGTAGCATACATTCCAGGGGCGGCCAGGACATAGAGATAAAGGAGTCGCAGGGGATCAGCACTATCAATAAATTAATATATGAACAAGCTATAGGGAGAAACTACTACCAAACTATTTAAGGTAATATCCGATTTTCTATATTTTGTGTCAAACAAATAGAAATAGTTCCCTGGCTAAGGCCAAAACGGCAATCAAAACCGAAACGCAACGAAAACAGCAATTTTGAGTCCCTAAAAAACAAACTTGTGACACACACACACACACATAAGAAGAAAGCGTTAAAAGGGCGCTAAGGATAACGCAGCAGGATGGGGGAAAAGGCAAGAAAAGAGACGGCGAAAGGGGTGGCCACCAGGCAGATGTTACCCTCTTAGCAAATGCAAGGACACCGAAGTCCTCGGGCTGAGTGTATGTGTGTGTCTTGGGCACGGAGAGAAAAATAAAAAACGAAAACCGAACTAGTGGGGTATATCGGTAGAAAAATACAATTACTATCGATAAAAAGATCACTTTTAAGATCACTTCGTAAGGTTTCATATATCGAAATTTTAAATATAGTTATTGTTATTGAAAAATATAATATAAATATATATAGTTATATATGTGTTTCCGATTAAATGGGTTTGATATTTAAAATAGAACATCGAGATGTATCGTTCAAATATCGATTTATGTATCAAAAGTCGATAGAGCATAGATATGCCGATATTTTCCATCATACCTAAACCGAACTAAATTCCTCTCTTGATTTTTAATACATATTTGAGACATGCGAAACTTTATTCAAAGTTTCCTAAAGAGTTTCTAATTTATTAAGGCAGGTGAACAAATGGGACTATAAAGACCATTTCCTAATGATTTTATGAGACTCATTTTATTTACTTTTCTCTAGTTTTCTCGTTTTTTCCCCAGTAGGTCCAGATAGTGTAGAGGGGCCTTCGAGGGGAGAGGGCTAAAGGCCAAATTGTAGGCAAAGGCAAAGACGTGAGTTGTCTGAGCTTCTGTCTGGCACAATCAAAACAAGGAGCCTTCAGCCGGGCCAACGCAAGTCTAATTAACTGCCAGATACACAAGGACACTCACTCTCCAAGCCGCAAAAAAGTCGCAAAACCGAGGGAAGTGAGAGATGTGTGAGGCTGTGAGGTGGTAAAACCTTTCTCATTGGACCAAAAACCATCTTGAGTCTGCTTTTTAATTCGCAAATTAAATCGAAACCTCCAAGATTCAAAAAGAAAATAAATAAATACAAAAAAAAATAGTATCTTTTAGTGCCTCTAAGTGAGCCTCCTCGCAGCTGTAACAGTTCGTGTCTGTGTGGCTTTATCTGCTGTCCGTGTTTGTGCCTGTATCTGTTACTTTTTTCCGTGTCCTGCCTGTGTGCCGTCGTCCTTGTGCGTACTCAACATTAATTGTAATCGCAATAGAGAGCAATTGTAATGGCAAATGACATAAGTAAGGGGCCACGGCGATGATACTGACAGCGAGAATGATAATTTGGTAACGATAACGATATAATGATAACGGTAACATAACGGAAACATAAATCGAAACAACAAAAGCAACAACAGCAATGGCCATGGCCAACAACTTAATCAAATTGAATTTGTAATTAAATTGTTGAAATATAAATGTGATATATGTTCTCACCTGCTATATCCTGCGTTCTTTTTTGCGAATCATAGCGGATCCTATTCAGGATCAATGATCATCAGCGATGTTTATCATTCTACGGGTGCCAGTAGCACCCCAGACTCCAGGTCATCGTCTTCAGTTTTGGTTTCGTGTCGAGTTTGGGAGAGCTTCTTCCAGGATCTTTTTTAAATTTTAGACTTTCTTCAGTTGAAGAGGATTTTGGGGTGTTTTTGGGTTTTTAGTTTTTAATTTTATGTTTAAAGTCTTTAATATATGAATTTTAGATTAGGGTGTTTATTTCTTGGTTTTAATCTTTACTTTTTGCTGGTTATATATCAGAGTATCTTTGGTTTATATTTAGATATTATTTTTACTTCCGGTTCGTCTTAAAATGGTCTTTTGGACCTTCGCTTTGAATTCTTCTCACAATAATAATCTTATCAGCAGTTAATTTATGCGGGATCGGGGTTAGATCATTGATCATTCAAAACACATGTAGGATATGTGGAAATTTTCTTGAGTTATTTTGTAAAAAAATAACCATCATATGATTCCATATTTGTATACAATCGATATATCGAAATAATCAATAAAGCAGGATATGTGGTAATTCCCTTGTGTAATCCTTGATTGAAATGGATTCTTTGCAGTTTAAACAATCGACATACATATATTCTTAAAATTGCAATTAGAACAATACATATATATATATTTTGAGTTAAGATCAATCGGTCTATCGCTCTTTTATATATTATCTTATATACTTAGATTTTATTTATACTTCTTAGCTGAAGATCTGTTTTGATTTGTTCTTTTCTCTTTTAAGTCCAATCTGGTGTAGTTGTCATTTACGTTATTATTTTTTTTTTTTCGTTAAGTTCGGTGTCTTTATCGATCAATTAGTTTGATGACGATGACGTGTCAGATTCGGTTTCAAATTCAGAGTCCGAGCTGCTGGCCATGCTTTGCCTTTTCGACTTGATAAGATCGATCATATACTTAACGATCAACTTGATCTGATATAGATTTGTATAGTACTGATCAAGGAAACTGTTCATTCCGAATTGAATATGTTTTACGGGATTAAATGTAAATTTATATGTGTTTTTGATAACAATTTTTATAGACTTAAAAGCGTACTTTCCTTAGCTTTCCTCAATTAGATTGCGTTAATACTACGATTCTTTTTTGGTTATATTTGGATATCGATACTTTGATTTTCGATTTTTGATCTTGTCATCGAAATAAAATGTAAGTAGTGTGTCGTTATATTTGGTGTAAATAGACTCGTTTTGTGATGGTTTTTGTGAACATTTCAGTTTGTTTTATGTGATCTATCGATTTATAATCGATGGCTTTCGATTATTTATCACTCAACTTAGTTAATATTTGGTTTTCGATTAAATATGACATTTAGATAATTATTTAAAACATTTATAGTGATAATATTGTATATACTTGCTCGTTGAAGTCAAGTTTGTAGTGAAGAAATAAATTTTGTTCTTTCGAATCTATTTCCTTCCTTCTGATGATATTAATTTTGACATTGATTTCCAAATCTCGCTTCCGATTATTTATGATCCAATCCTGGTAATATCGCCTTTTACTTTGTCTCTGCTAAAGAAACTTTGTTTCACTTGATATGTTTACTGTTTGGGGAAACATCAAAAAAATAATTTCACAAAAAAAAAGAACATTAATTGTAAATTTAAATATATAATATATATTTTATTAGATGAAACACTTGGTAAAACAAACACTCGGTCTCAGCAGGGAAAACGTTTCGTTTGGCAATTTAAAAACACGCGCAGCAAAAAAAAAGAAGGGGAAACAGCAGCGATTTTCGCGCCTTTTTACAGTTTGGCGCCAAACAGCAGCAGTTCTTGGATATATTTATAAAATATTTTTTTAATGATTGAATTTGCATTTTAAATTGTTTTTTTATTTTACTCCAATTTTCAAATTTTTCCAATTGAAATTTGTGTATGAATTTGAAATTTTTTGAATTGACTAAAAGCTGTCTGAGCTCAAAATGTGCCTGCCACTGATGTTTCTGCTCCTACTGCTGCTGCCACGGCTGCCACTGTTCCACCTGCTTCTCCCGCTGCTGCTCTCAGGGGTTTTCTCGAGTGCCAACGAACCGTTTCCAACTACCTTCGGCCGCTGACTGGTAGCTAGGGTTGTTGACAATATATGAAAATATAAATATATCGATATTTTTTCTAAAGATGATATATTTATATCACAATTTCTTGTTAGCCCAAATATCGAAATAGCGATATATTTATTTTTTATTTACATGAAAACCTGTGTATGCAAAAGCAAGAAAAAATAACGAAAAGTCCTCATCGTTACATAAAATCTTATATTGAAGAAAAACGTATCCCTTTTTCTTTTATGGATATACAAATTTGAAATAATAACAAAACTGAATCAATAAGGCAAACATCGATGCATCGCTTAACATCGATATCAACAAAAACATTGAAAGACCTCGGAAAACATCGCTAAAAACATCACCCACGAAAGCTCCGCTCGCGACCTGGTTTGCGGCCAGGAAAGAGCGGAAGCTCCTGCGGAGGTGTCTTTTGGCCACTTGTTGCCAGGGCGAGCTTTGCAGCTGGCAAAGCTGACCTCTAAGCCCCGGGACCTGGAAATTCCTTCAAAAAACGCGACAAGTAACACTAAAGTTTAGCAAAAAAAGCACCGAAAAGACTGGTAGCTGGAGGTAACTTTAAGCGAGTTTTTAAAGTCTCCTATTATTTTGGCTAACTTTTATTTATTAATAAATTAAACATTCCTATTTAATATATTTTTTAACCAGTTTTTTACTTATTAATCGTTGTTCTTACTTTTGCATTTTTTTAATGCTTCCAAAAAGAGATAAAACACACACATACCTTTAATTGATATTTATCAATGTCATTTTGGTGGAAAAATTAACGTTTAAAAATCAAAACTTACCCAGATATTTGGAGCGGAGTTTGGCCTTTAACTTAAAATTGCACTTGGTAAATAATAAATATATAAAATAGAAAATATATACTAAAAACAGAGCTTAAAAGGGTACACAAATCGATTTAACCGATTTTTAATCACATATAATAAAACAAATTATACATTTTAAGTAATAGTAATAGTAATAATATATAGTAAATTAAGGTTGGAAGTAGAAGAAATATATAAATCAAGTTTCATTGAGTTTCGCCTGTATTTAGTTTTATTTTAAGGTTTTAAAAATGTTCAAATTGCTAAAGAAAATAATAAATAAATGGCAGCAGCTTTCCAGTTGGGAAAATGTGCTACAATAAGAGTGGATCGTACTCTCTAAGTGCCTCTCCCGCTCTTAGGTTCCACTTTGTACGTCACACGAGCAGGACAAGAGAGGAAAAAAATGCCGGCGCGAAAACACAGAAAATCAAGGAAAACAGAAGAGTAAATTTGTCTCACTCACCCTTACGTATGAATGTTGTTGCTGCAGATCCCAACGTCGAGTTAGGAGACGAAAGCACACATTAAAAAAAAGAAGAACAAAAACCTTATAATTTGTTGCACCTTTTTTACTTGTTGCACTTACACATAAAAAAAAACAAAAAATCAAAATTAAACGCAAAAAAACAAAACAAAAAACTTCTTTAGATTTGATTTTTTACCGCCGCGGCGATCTCCTGCATGGAGACTTTTTTTGCATCCAAGAGCGGCAACAATTACTCAGTAAGTGCCTCTCTCTCTGTACGCCACAAGAACAGGACAAGAAAGGAAAATAAAACGCGCCCGAATGCGAATACACAGAAAATCAAGGAAAGGAGTAACGAGTGTTGTCTCACTCGCTCTTACATATGTTGTTGCTGCAGATCGCAACTTCAAATTAGGAGACGAAAGCACACATAAAAAAAGAAGAATAAAAACTTTATAATTTATACGACTTTCACATAAAAAAAACAACAAAATTCACTAACTAGTCAAATTAAACGCACTGTACTTGGCTTTGGTTTTGAAACTGAAAAAAATAAAACAAAAAACACGGCAGAATCCCGGCTGCCGTTTTTGGGTGTTTTAGGCCTTGTCCCCCGACTTTTCATTCATTTTCACTTCACTGCAGTGGCTCAACAACTTCCCGCACTTTTGGCCACTATTTTTTCCGCACTCGCGTAGGAAAAACCTTTAGATTTAATTTTTTTACCGCCGCGGCGATCCTTGCATGTAGACCTTTTTTCGCATTCTGTCCGACAGCGCCAACAAATATGCCTCTCGCTCTCAGGACAAGAGAGAAAACAAAATTCCCGCGCGAAAACGCAGAAAATCAAGGAAAACCAAAAGGAGTAACAAGTGTTGTCTCACTCGCTCTTACATATGTTGTTGCTGCAGATCCCAACGTCGAATTAGGAGACGAAAGCACAATTAAAAAAGGAAGAAAAAAACTTCTAATTTGTTAAAGGTGTTGCACTTGCACGTAAAAACAACAACAAAATTCACATTGTTCTGTGCTTCAGACTGATATTATAATACCCCGAAAGTATTATTAAAATTTAAATATTTAATAATACAATTTTTGGGCAAATTAAAGCTTAAAAATATAATAATTAAGCGAAAAATTTGAAATCGGAAAACTGCTTTGAGTCAGTTTTTAAAAGCTTAATAAATCTGCATACTGAATTCCAATATATTTTAAAATTAATTTTTCTCCAAATTTTTCTTTTACAATTTTTAACAATTAAACCCCTTAACAATTTTGAAAGATTTTTAAAATTTGGGCAAATTAAAGCTTAAAAATATAATAATTAAGCTAAAAATACATTAATTTGAAATCGGAAAACTGTTTTGAGTCAGTTTTTAAAAGCTTAATAAATCTGCATACTGAATATTTTAAATATTTTTAAAATTTTGTTTTTCTATCAGACATACATAGCTAGATCGACTCGGAGGTTAATGCTGATCAAGAATATATATAGGGTCGGAAATGACTCCTTCCCATTGTTTTGTGCTTCAGACTATTATAATACCCCTAAAGTATTATTAATGATTAAATATTTATTTTTAAGAACATTTTGGGCAAATTAAAGCTTAAAAGTTCAATAACTAAGCTAAAAATACATTAATCAACTTATTAATTAGGATCATTAACTGCGGCCTACTGGGTGGTTCTATTTTTACATATTAAATAATTATTAAACGAATTCAACGAATCATCAAAAGGATATCGAATATTTTGTTTCAAATTTTGGCGATTCCAAGAAAGTATGGTAATTTTGCCTCAAAAAATGCCGAACAACAAGTGGTATTCAAAAGTAAAAACATTTTTCCGCTGTGAAACAGATTTAAAACTGAATACCGCACTCTCAGCCGTAATTAAACCTGATTAAAAAAAAATAATAATAAAAATAATTAAGTAAGTAAATATACCAAATCGTCAGCGGTAAACTATCGATGGTACAGCTATGTTAAAAAACTTTCCTATATACTTTTTATACGCCACGTTTGTTTATTGTTAATACAGTAATGTTACAAGATATAGAATTTCTTTAAAAACCCACAGTTTTCTCGGAAATTAAATACTTGCATAATTTTTATGAATACATCGATATGTTTCACATCGTAATCGCGACCGGTATGGTATTTTAAATACTATATAGTATTTATTGAAGGCAGAATTACTATTGCAGCCAGACAGACACCTATACAAGCCATTTTCCCAACGTCAAACAATTACATTAGAACACTTCACATAGAAAGATTTCGTTTTAAATTTTCGTTTTGTGCAAAGAAGAGTGGCCAGCTGACGGTTTGATCGATGTTGAAAACAAGAATCGATGTCGAATGCATTTTATCGCCGATTGCTTAGCAGTCTTGGTCACACTGCTCGGATTGTGACGTTCGCGTGGCTGTGTGCTGCTTTTCAAGGCGAAAGAAGCGAAAAAGCGGAGAAGGCAGAACGCAAGAAGCAAACAGGAGAGCATTGAAAAGAGCCTTCTACTTTCCACATACTGGCAGACAGAAACTTCACACTGCCCGGAAAAACTGTCGTATTGTGCGCATCATCAGCCTACGGGTCGGACGGAACGAAATTAAACGGGGTCCGAAAGTGCGGAGCAAAGGGAAAATACGAACAAAAAAAACGCCGAGCAGCAGCAACCGTGCAAAATGAGCGGAGATGTGGCTGCCGAAAATGTAAGTTGCCGAGAAAATTCCTTCCATCACTTTTCGCCCCGTAGGCAGGCAGCAGGCCTCTTCATTTTATGTAATTAGGCCGAAAGGCAAGTGCAAACGTGTTGAATAGGCGCCTGCCTGCCGCAAAGTAATAAAATTGAAAATTGAAAAAGGCCAGAAAAGAATAAAAAAGAAAAAAACTCGGTTGCAAGTGGTGCTCCGCAGTCGGCGTCGCTGCCCGCAGTGCGTACGACACGAACAAATTGCGGGCAGAGCCACAGCAGAGCAAAGCAAAAGCAGCAAAAAGGCCTTTTGGTAATTGACGAAAATGGCGACAATGCAAGTGGCAAGTGCGGATGCGGGACGGGAGGTGGCTGGTAGTGGGCGGGGAGGAAGGAGAAAAGCCGAACAGACGAACGAAATGTATTTGGCACAGTGTGACCACTCGCAATATACCAAGTTAGTATTTTTTTTTGTGGCTGCCTTTCATTCCTTTTTTTTTCGTCTTCGATCACCTCAACCCTTTTGGTCCTACGGCTGAGACTTCCAAATTAACAGATATATGCAGGGCTTACTTAACTCTACTGTAGTTAAACAAACGTTTCTTTTTTTTAAGGCTTTCAGTTTGTTGATGTTTTCCACTTGGCCGTAGTGTGGTCACACTTGGTCACCTTGGTCAGCGGCAGCAACAACAAAATAAATTTAAAATCACATGTGTTTGTTGTTGTTGCGTCTCATTATTCGCCTCTTTTTGTATGTAATTGCAAGTGTCCCATTTTGCAATTACAAACCCCATGCACATACATATGTATCTTCATCTTGATATTTCTGATAAGCCAGATTTTTGCCACCCCACAACAACAACAATCGCACATCCCGGGTGTGCAAGTGTGTGTGCCCACGTTGAACAAGTAAAAGTAAAAGCAAAAAAAAAATTATGCTGTAAAACGCACTCGATTTTCTGTATTCTCCAGTGTAGCGGTGTGTGTGTGTTTGCAAGGTGGTGTGTGCGTGTGCCATTGTTGTTTGGCATCTGTTTCTTAACCTATTCCAACCGATAGCCCGATTTCGATTCCCATTTTCCCACTCGGAAGCAGGAGTCTTGGCTACGCTCTGCTTCTTGGAACATCTTCAATGCTGTTGCTGTTGTTGTTGTTGTTGTTGGTCCCCATGAATTTTCCTACGCGGCATTTGTTAGGGTTGATTTTTCACCACGTGGTGAGCGCAGCACACACACGCACGCCGCACGACGACTCTTAATCGAAATCTAGAGTTCGCAAGAAAATTGAATAAGTGATAACTAATAACTACATAATAAAAGCGAAGCAGCAACGCCAGCTGGAAAGACATGACGAATTCACAGGTTTCTGACTTGATTTTACTCTTACTTTCCTTCATGCGCCACTCTCTCTCTCTTGTCCGACATCTCCTCATTTTCCCCCCTTCTGTATCTTGCTCTCTCCCTCTCTTTTGCAGAACATCCACGCACAAAATGGTGGCAGCTGCGAGATGGTGCAGTCCAACGGGGTGACCACCAATGGACATCACCACCACCAGGCCCAGAACCACCACCACCACCACAGCAGCAGCAGCAGCAGCGGCGGCGGCGGAAGTAGCAGCAAGCATAAATCCTCCAGCAAGGACAAGCATCGTGATAAGGACAGGGAGCACAAGAGCTCCAGCTCGTCCAGCTCGTCCAAGGATCACAAGAGCAGCAGTCGGTATGTCGAATGTATAATGTGTGGGGGGGGCAACCGTGAGACTAGTTAGAAACTTCTGGAAAAGAAATCTATAACGTGGAATCTCCTAGAGTAAGATATAAAGATCCAAAAACCTTATCAAAATAGAATCTCCTGGAGAAAGAAATTAAAAAGTTAAGTTAAGGGTTAAAAGGTTAAATAGCAAAGGAATTCCTCATGCTAATCGGATCTAACCGAAAGCGAATTTTAGTAGCTTTACAAAAGTATATAAACTGGCGGCTATCCCCCTTGGGCTTTATTCAATTATCTATGCAAACAACACAGTTATGATCACTTGACCTCCTTTTCACCACCCGTGAGAACGAACGACAGAGCCCGCAGAGCTAAGCTTTGCCACAGAGAGAATAGTTCGTGTTGGGCCCCGAGTTAAGCCTAAAAACTTGCGTATTAATTACAATTCTCATCATTTTTCTAGCGACAAGGATCGCCACAAGAGTGGCAGCAGCAGCAGCAGCTCCTCGTCAAAGCATCGGGACAAGGATCGCGACAGCAGCAGTAGCAACTCACACCGCAGCAGCTCCTCATCGAGTCATCGGGAAAAGGATGGAAGCAGCAGCAGCAGCAGCAGCAGCAAACACAAATCCTCATCCTCATCCGGCCACCACAAGAGCTCCTCCAAGGATAAGGAGCGACGTGACAAGGACAGGGATCGCAGCAGCAGCAGCAGCAGCTCGTCCAGCCGTCACAAGTCCTCCTCATCGTCCTCGTCTAGCTCCCGTGATAAGGAGCGCAGCGGCAGCAGCAGTCACAAGAGCTCCTCGTCGTCGTCGTCGTCATCATCGAAGAGCAAACATTCCAGTTCGCGTCACAGCAGCTCTTCCTCAAAGGAACCACCATCTTACGATGGAGTGTTTGTCAAGCCCGAGCCCGTCTCCCAGCCGGCAATGCACGCGGGCGCCATGGATCCCTTCCACATGCAGCATCAGCACCAGCAGCAGCAGCAGCCGCTCGACGGCTACGCTGATGCTTCCCATGCTTCCCATGCGAATGTCAACTGCAATGGCAATGGGAACGGAGATGCCCTCGATGGCAACAACTACAAGAATGGTTACGAGGAATCGATTGTGGACATCAAGAAGGAGGACACCAGCCTGAACAATCTGTCGCAGGCCAGCTCCTGCGACTACTCCATGTCACAGTTTCGGGCCGACGAGCCGCCGTTTGAGGTCAAGCATGAGCCGACTTATGTTGAGGACGATAGCATCATGAACGACAACGATCAGGATCAGGATGAGGACGGGGACGCGGACGCGGATGCGGATATGGACGACGAGGAGGATGTGCCGTTGGCCGTGCGTAAGCGCAAGCAGGAGGTATTCGAACCGGAGAATGGTGGTGGTGGAGGGCAGGATGACGACGACGACATTCCGCTGCTGGCGCGAAAAAAGATCAAGAAGGAGGCCAAGGAGAAGAGCAAGAAGAAGCGGGTCAAGGAAGAGGCCGAAGACGACTATGGCAGCGTCAAGCCCAAGAAGAAAAAGATCAAGAAGGTAAGGCTTTCATTTGAACTTTCAATTTCTGTCTGATGATTAACCTTTAATTGCTTTTTATTTTCCGTGTGTGTGCGCAGGAGTCTGGCGGGGGAAGTCAGGTGAAAACGGAGAATCTTTCGCCCACCAAGCGCCAGAAGATCAAGGAAGAGGAGGAGGAGGTGTGGAGATGGTAAGTGAACGTACACACTCTTTAAAGGAAAAAGATTTGTTGAGTCAGCACTCACTTTTGTCAAGGAAAATCGTGATATTTGCATCATTTTTTTTTGGGAAATTTCCCAATGAACCTTTCGGTGATCTTTTGAATAATTAAATTAATTAATTAAAAGACACCACATACCAATTTTTGCTAAGCTGTCTCTTATAGATCCCGAGATCTGATCATAATAACTCATTTGATCCCCGAAACCTTGCTTTATTTTCTGGATATTTCAATACAAATTGAAATCTTCCACTTCTACACGTTTGTGTTTGTTTATTATAAAATCAATGACTTTGTTTAGCTGCCGATAAGGAGAACAACGAGCTTACTTTTATTGACATTGCACACCTGAGAGCCATGTGTTTGTTGTATTGTTTTTTGGCGAAGGTTACTTGAGGTGAAAGGCTTTGATTACTCATTACAAAATTTGTGAAATGAAGAAATGTGGTTACATATTTATATATAAAATTGTGTAAATTTATAGCGTTTGCAGTGATAACAAAAACAAGAAGAAAAAACACGCTGGCTGCCCACGCAACTGAAAATGACGTGTGCACACGTGTAGTGTGTGTGTGTGTGTGTGTGCGAATGCCATGTGTTTGCCTGTAAAGTTTGAATGTCACTGACCTACATTTTGAAAGTCACACAGAAGAGACGGACAGGCGGACAATGAGCATTAACAGTTATGCGCATACAGCTTGGGGCCCACTGTGCCTGGGGGGGGGGGGGGGGGGGGGAGAGGCAGTCACCACGAAACGCGTGCGACGTCGACGAAGACCGACCCCCCACCAGAAAACAGCTGAGCGAGTGGGCGCACGCACACACTGACAATAGCAGACTTTGAGGTTAGGTTTGAACGCCGTTTGCTGCCGCCGCCGCCGTTGCTGCTGCTGCTGTTGCTTTGCGTAATGCGATAAAAAAAAAACAAAGAAAACATTAAAGAAGACTGGAAATAAAAGGAAAAACAAATGCGCTGGCTGGCGGCGGCAGTGTTTCCACTGGGAAATCGCAGTGTTTGCTTGGTTTTCAGACGACAGCAACTGGCCACCGTTGCAGCGAACAGGAAGAGAAGAGAAAGAAAGAGGAGCGGCGGCGGCGTCGTCGTTCCAGGCGAAGAGCAGCAAATTCGATGGTTAGGAGGAGCGGGGGCTCTAGGGTGGCATCTCTCAATTAGGGTGGAGATTATTTCTTTATGGAAAATTTATATTTCGGCTTGAAAAGTGTTTCAATTTAAAGTAAAATCTAAGACAGCTTCCAGTCACTCGCGCCCCCCTCTTCCAAGCATAATTCCAATTCATTTTTCCCCTTCCAATTTTCCAGGTGGGAGGAGGAGAAGCGCGAGGATGGCGTCAAATGGTCAACGCTGGAGCACAAGGGACCCGTTTTCGCACCACCGTACGAGCGTGTGCCGCGCAACGTGCGCTTCTTCTACGACGGCAAACCGCTGGAATTGTCAGAGGAAACGGAAGAGGCGGCCACCTTCTATGCCAAGATGTTGAATCATGACTACTGCACCAAGGATGTGTTCAACAACAACTTCTTCAAGGACTTCCGCAAGTCGATGACGTCCAAGGAGAAGGAGATTATCAAGGATTTCCGTAAATGCAACTTCCAGGAGATGTTCGACTTCTTCCAGGCGGAATCCGAGAAGCGCAAGGCGGCCACCAAGGAGGAGAAGCTGGTGAAGAAGAACGAGAACGAGGCACTGATCAAGGAGTACGGCTTCTGTATGATCGATGGCCACAAGGAAAAGATTGGTAACTTTCGTCTGGAGCCGCCAGGCCTCTTCCGTGGTCGCGGCGAACATCCCAAAATGGGTATGATCAAGCGACGCATTCAGGCCAGCGATGTGTCCATCAATTGTGGCAAAGACTCAAAGGTACCGCCGCCGCCGTCAGGCTCCCGATGGAAGGAGGTGCGGCACGACAACACCGTCACCTGGCTGGCCTCCTGGATCGAGAATGTGCAGGGTCAGGTCAAGTACATTATGCTGAATCCCTCGTCGAAGCTGAAGGGCGAGAAGGATCACATCAAGTACGAGACGGCACGGCGCCTGGACAAGGTGATCGATAAGATTCGTGCCACCTATCGCGATGAATGGAAGTCCAAGGAGATGCGCGTACGACAGCGGGCGGTGGCCCTGTATTTCATCGACAAACTAGCCCTCAGGGCGGGCAACGAGAAGGATGAGGATCAGGCCGACACCGTTGGCTGTTGTTCGCTGCGCGTGGAGCATGTGCAGCTCCACAAGGAGCTGAACGGCAAGGAGAACGTGGTGGTGTTCGACTTTCCCGGTAAGGATTCCATACGTTACTACAACGAGGTCGAGGTGGAGAAGCGCGTCTTCAAGAACCTCGAACTGTTTATGGAGCACAAGAAGGAGGGCGACGATCTCTTCGATCGCCTCAACACCCAGGTGCTCAACGAGCATCTCAAGGAGCTGATGGAAGGTATGTGTGTCCCTCTTACTTTTGCCGAGAGAGACTTGAATCTATTTCGATTTTATAATAGGACTCACGGCCAAGGTATTCCGTACGTACAACGCCTCGAAGACGCTGCAAAGCCAACTGGATTTGCTCACCGATCCGAGTGCGACGGTGCCGGAGAAGCTGTTGGCCTACAACCGGGCCAATCGTGCCGTGGCCATCCTCTGTAACCATCAGCGTTCCGTTCCCAAGGGCCACCAAAAGTCCATGGAGAACCTGAAGGAGAAGATAAAGGCCAAGCGGGATGCCATCGATGATTGCGAGGCCGAATATCATGTGAGTAGAAAATTAAATAGAACCTTCAGTTTGCTCCTTGAATTTGCTCCTTGAATTTGCTCCTTGAATTTGCTCCTTGATTTTAAAACCAATTTGAAAACCTCTCCAACAGGACTTGAAGAAGGCAGCCAAGCGCGGCTCCATGAAGGAGAAGATCAATGCGGACAAGAAGGGCAAGCAGCTGGAGCGGCTGAAGGATCAGCTTAAGAAACTGGAATTACAAGAGACTGATAGAGACGAGAATAAGACCATTGCCCTGGGCACATCTAAGCTAAATTATCTCGATCCACGCATATCGGTGGCATGGTGAGTTAGTCGCTTAACGCGCCTCCTCTTAACTTGATCCTTAACTCGTAATCTCTTAACCCTATTTTGCAGGTGTAAAAAGAATGGCGTGCCCATCGAGAAGATCTTCAACAAAACGCAAAGAACCAAATTTCTATGGGCCGTTCACATGGCCGATGAGAATTATCGTTTCTAAAAACGCACTCCTCTCACAGACGACACACATCGAAGCAAAAAGGCAGCAGCAGCAAAGGCAACACACGCAAGCAGCAGCAGGCAGCAGCAGGCAGGAGAGCAGCAGCACAGTCACAGTCGCACTTCTTCTTTCCCCAAACAGTTTATGCAATTGGTAATGCATATAGCCAGCTTTTTGGGTAGAGAGAGGAGGCTGTGGAAGGCTGGAAGACTGGAAGGCTGAGAGACTGCCGGTGAGAGAGCCTGATTCAGAAAGGGATAGGTAGAGAGAGAGAGAGAGCGAGAGCTGCTTGCAATGTATTTTTTTTCGTCAAGTTTAACTAAGCGAAATGTGCACCCCCCCCATTACACACACACACCCTCCCCTCACACCCGGATATGTGTGCTATATATATATAGACGCATATACAGTTATGTTAAATATATAAAAACCCAAGCCAAGCCAAGAGAAGAGAAGAGTAGAGAAGAAAGAGAAGAGAGGAGGGAAAAATACATATTCAAGCATAATTCTATTTAGACGTTACCTTTATTATTTTTTTTTTATATATATACATATTATGTTAATTTTTACACGATAATTAAGCACTATAACAACAACAACAACAAAGTAAAAACAAAGCAAAAACTAAAATATGAACGAAAGACCCAAAAGCAAGCAAGCAGAAGATTTTTTTCATATGTTTAACTATAGTTGAGTTTTATATTTAGCAAAGAGATGATGTCTTTCACTATATTGATTAATTAATATACAAAAATTGATTATGATTACGTATTTAAAAATGCTAGACGGAACACAGAGCAGAGATCAGAGCACAGGCAGGAGATAGCATAGCATAATTTATTCAACTCTGAACGTATATTTTTAAACAAGGGCAACACAAACACAACACAACAAACAAACAAAACATTAATTAATTAATTAATTCATTATACAAGTGGTTTTCGTTATGTATGTACCTTCGTGAGTTTAGTTACGACTTTCAAAAAAATAAATGCTAAATTCATATAAATTTGCGAAACCGAAACCCTTTTTAAATATATTTTTAAGCTAAGCTAAGACAGGTTTCAAAATTCTGTTCAAGCCACAACAACAACATAAACAACAAACAAACAACAAACAATTGCAAATCAATCAATGAACCAAAACCACAGAAAACGAAACGTAAATAATGAATGGGAACTCTATGCTTTAGCATCTAATTAGAATGTGCAATTAAGTGAGCCTAAAACAAAACAAAACAAAAACAAAAGCGAAAAATAAAAACAAAAGAAATCAAGAAAACAAGAAAACCATGTAAAAATCAAAGAGAATCAAGAATCAATCCTCTCTTGAGCTGTAAGAGAGAGTAGCCTCTCTTGAGCTGGAAGTGGAGAGTGGAGCGTGGAGAGAAGGAGGAAGAAAAGAAGAAGAGGATAAGGAGCATCGTAGTGGAGACTCTACACACCTTACCTAACCTTTGTTCAAGCCCATCGTTTATGATTTATAAAATATAAAATAATGTCTGTATGTAGCTGTATTTTTAATTAATTAATTAAAACAAAAAAAAAAAAAGATCAAGATGGAAGCCACCCTCACCCCCCTAGCATAAATTGCAAAATAAAAATTATTGAATTATAAATAGAGAGAGGAGGAGACACACACACACACACACATATGATAATTAGTAATTAAAGCAACAAACAAACACACACACACTCACATTTATATACGTATGAATGTATGCTTTTAAAAGGCAATAAAAAAAAAGATACAAGAAAGTTAAGTAAACATCAACATTTGTGTCACACACTCACTTCAAAAAAAAAACTTGGCATATTAAAACAACAACAATATCGATGTAAGCAACTAAAAAAAAAAAGAAAAATACAAGAAAAAAATCAACTACAACATATTTTAAAGAAACGAAATGAAACGAAAACAAAAAACATCAACTTATAATAAAAACAGAATTAAGCCTAAGTTATTGTAATTGTAATGGAACGATGCAAATATACATACGACAACATATATTTAATTTTAAAACATTCTGTCTTGTTTTCTCTTCGAAAAGGGTTACTGATGAGAGGGAATATGTTTTTTATTTTATCTTCTTAATTCATTTGAAAGTCTTTTGTTTCCCCGGCAATTTAATGGGAAAATATTCGGTTCAAGATTTACGATTTTATATTAACAGTTTTGGATTTCTCCAGGACAGAAAGCTGTCTTCGAGAGGCCAGAGGACGCATTATTTAATTCATTTACATTAAATTCTAATTTATCAATTTAATTTTTAAGCAATTATATATAAAAATGCATAATTTGGGTATAAAAATGGCAATTGGAGCGATCGTAAAAAGTAATATGATAATTGACAACTTTATTACTATTTTAAACATTCGAATAAAACCAGAGATATAGTAATTAAAACAATATATATATTTTAATTTAATCAAAATTTAAAACAAAGTAATATTATAGTCTATGGCATAGAAAAAATTTTAAATTGTAATGAAAATTTACATAGCTTCATAATTTTGTTACCTTACTATGTTTTTTCGACAAATTTTGTTTTGTTAATAAAATAAAATTGTAATAGTATATAAATATATTATTTATTAATTTGGTCAGATGTCAGATGAGTTTCAATTGTTTATGAATGCACCTTGTACGAAATTGACCAAAAAACGTATTTTTTAGGCTAAAATATCACGAAAACCTGACGTATGGTAATTCCTTGACGCTGGATTCCAGTTCAGAGCATTAAAAAGCTTCAGAAAAGTACATTCCGATTCTTAGTTCAAAAAATGTTGTCTGCCTTTGTAATAGTGAGATTATTCTAAAAGTATTACAAGTGTGAATATTTTGTAAAGCACTTCCATGTATGTAACCAGAGATGGTCACTCTAAACAGGCCCCTTGGTGTTTGCATTTGCAAATTAAATTAAATTTGATTTTATTTCATATAAACAAATTTAATAGAAAAGTAGCTAAATTGCGTAAAATTAAATACATTGTATGTATACAATTTGATTGTATTTTTTCCAGGAACCAAGATTATTTTAATTAATTTATTTTAACATTAAGGATAACTTTTTTATTATTTATTATTAATCATTTATTATTCAGAGATTGTTATTGGACATTTCATGTGCAAAGCCTGCAGATAATTGAGATTATAATACAAATATTCTCCATAGTTTTTAACTTACTCAATTATTCCATTTGACTAAATAAAATGCATAGGAAGTTGAAGCAAGATAACGAAATTTACTTTAATATTTATCCTGAATTAAACCAAATCGTGCCCAAGTTTAAAACCTTTTAAACTCCCAATTTCAAATCGCAACGGCTGCCTATCGATCGCCCTTTCGATTCTCAGCAGTCGCCAAGCGGCGTGGTCACACTGCTCCGAGATTTGACTTTTGCGCTAACGGAAGCGAAGAAGAAGAGAGCCAGCGAAAGACGCGTTCGAAAAGGGGGCCAAAATCACAGGATTTTAAGTTAAAACCCGGATGACAAAGGAAATAATGGCCACAACAACACAACAACGACCGCAGTTGACCAAAATGCGGACTAGCGCGGAGGCGATGGCTTGCCTGGCCCGGGAAAAGGCGCCCGGACAGGTGGTGGCGGCGCAACAAGTGCCTCCTCCGCTCAGCACCAGCAGCAGCAACAACAACAAAGACCTGGCCACCATCATGGATGCGCTGCAGACGGACTATGGGGGCTACAAGTACACGGTGTACCGCTGCGCCAGCAAGTTTGTGGCCCTGCAGAAGGTATTCCACAGTGAGTAACAGAGGAGCAACCTCCAAGAGAGAGTCCCCTGAGTGCATTCCCATTTTCTTCCAGCTGGAAAGATACCGTATAAGCTGCTGCTGGCCATATTGGAACGGCATGGCATGAGCGGCAGCTGGGAACTGATGGTGCCACCCTTCCAGCTGACCTCGCTGCTGCACGACGTCTACTTTGCCTGCGAGAAGCTGGGACACTTTGCCCAGGACAGCTGCTATCAGCTGGACAGGGCCACAGGGACGCTGGCCAACTTCTTCTGGAACGTCTACGATCCGTAAGTGCTCTCTCTCGCGCTGTCTAAGCCTTTCCGCCTCATCGCTCTCTCTTCCTCTCTCTCTCCCTCTCCCTCTGTACCCCAGGCAACGTCGCCATTCCATCTCCTTGCTGGAGATCAAGATCACCTTCATCCTGCTCTGCAAGCTGTACAGCAGCGATCACCTGGTGGCCGACTTCTTTGGCCTGCTGGCCGATCCCAGGACACAGATCATGTCGCGCTACGCCTTCGAGCAGCTCCTGGCCACGCTGAGCAAGCTGCTCAGCTACCTGGGCGAGGCCAAGGCCTATGGCGACCACAATCTGCCCCTGATGATGGAGCAATGCTTTGCCCGCTGTCCCCATGGCGTAGCCGGCCTCAGCGAGCAGCAGTTCCACAAACTCTGGACGGGAGCGGGCACGCTCCAGACACGCTTCCTCATCTACGGCAATCTGCTGGCGTTGATCAAGCGCATCGAGGACACGGAGCACTTGATACACAGCAACTGTTGCGCCGGCTGCCGCAAGGAGCACATTGTGGGGATACGCTTTCGATGCCAGGTGTGCCGCGACATCTCGCTGTGCCTGCCCTGCTTTGCGGTGGGCTTTGCGGGCGGCCGCCACGAGCCGTGTCATCGGATGTGCGAGGTCTTTGTGGAGGATCAGCCGCCGCAGCGTTGGACGAGGCATTTGGCCAGGCTTTGCGGTTGGCTTTGGGTGCCGCGGCGCAAGACGGCGAAGGAGGAGGAGGAGGAGCGTCGGGGCTTTTGCAATGCCCAGGAGAGTGGCGCCGCTTTGGGTCAATCCGCTGCCACGCCCATACCCGCCGAAACGCGAAGTCTTCACGGGAAGGAGCAGAAGCAGCAGCAGCAACACAGCAAGGAGATTCTGCAGCAGCAGCACAGCAAGGAGCTTCTGCAGCAGCAGCAGGAGCTGTGTTCTCTTACTGGAATGGCCAGCAAGGCCTCCGGCCAGCTGCAGTCCATCATCGATCGTTTGTTGCAACAAAATGCGTGAGTTTTTGGCGGAATTCATGATCTTCCTCAAGCTCCTAATGAACCTTGATTTCTTTTTCTAGGAAACTGGAAACCCAGCTGGAAATGGTGGCCACCTCGTCCAGCTCGCAAATCTCCGAGTTCTTGAGTGGCCACCAAAGGTTTCTGCTGCAAATCATTGAGGATATGCGTCAGCTATCGGTGGGTTTTAGCTTCAAAAGTTTTTATTTGTGTTCTTACTTTTGTGATAACTTTCTCCCTTCACAGCGCCCACCCCCGCCAGGAGCAGGAGCAGGAGCACCAGCTCCAGCTTCTTCATTAGCCACTGCCTTGGTTAGCTCCACATTCCTTAGCTCCAGCACGCCGCAGAGGCAACAGCAGCAGCAGCAGCAGCTCTTCGATATGTATGCACCGCTGGGGGCCAATCTGACGCATTCCAGTGAGTAACCGAGTCCCAGGATAAGGATTCCTGCTCTATAAAAACCTAAACCTGATCTCTTCTCTTGTAGTAAATGGCGCCGAGCTGAATCGCAGCTATTTGGAGGCCAACAAGTCGGATTACTCGCTGAACGACATCAGTTTGTGGTTCGATCAGCGTCGCGCCAGCCAGGGACCAGGCTCTCTTCCTCTAGCCCCGCTCTCTGCCTCGGGAGTGGCAGGGCGGCCGCCTGCTGCTGCCCAGGGAGATGGTGGCATTGGCATGGTGAATTTCAAGCTGCTGGTGCACAAGGTCAAGGAGATTGTGGAGGATTCGTACAGCGACAATGCCGAATTATCGGCGGCCACCCAAAATCTGGAGAATGTCCTGGACAGCATCATCAAGAGCGAGGAGCAGCAGCGACTGAGCCTGAGCACGTGAGAGGAGAGAGAGGAGAAGTCCAAAGGGGGTCACCCTTTCATTTAGCTTTAAGTTCACCATTTTAATGCTTCAAGTTTAAGTTTAAATTTAAAAGTCGGACGAAGATTATGGCATGCCACCTATTCATTCCCCTCCTCTGTCCTGGCTCCTCCCTATCACAGTGGCCGCCAGCACATCGCTGGCCATCTGCAGGCTTTGGATATGCTGCAGTTGCTCCACTCGCCTCTCCTTGTCGCCTTGCAGTAGTTCTGCCCACGCCTGCAGCTCCTCGCCGAGCGTCGCTTCCAGCTCGAGAGCAGCGGCGGCAGGCGAAGGGTTGTTGCTGTGCTCGCTCACCTCCAGCTGGGTGAGATTGCAGTGCAGCTGCAGGAGATCGCGCATCAGGCGCTGAAGGAACAGACGCAGGCGGGCCTCGGTGGGCGCATACACGTGCCAATGCTGGCCGGGATCGTCGCGGAGCAAGAGGATGCCGCACCACTGCGACAGCGGCTGGCGGTTGTAGAAGATACGCTGCTGCACGGAGGCAGTGCCACCAGAGGCGGTCTGGAAGTCGATTTCCGAGCAGGTGTCATCATCCAGGAGTTGCAAGTGGGAGGAGGCTGTCAAGGAGAAGCCATTAGTTTCCCTCGCTTTGCATGCAGCGGTGGAGGAGCCACACTCACCTCGGTCCTGCGCCTGCGTCTCGATCACCTCAAACTGCAGCTTCTCCGCCAGCAGCTGCTCGAAACGCGCGCAGTCCTGAGCCGCCTGGAACTCCAGGCGCAAGGCAATCTGCGCCTGCTGCGTGACAATCACGGCCAGAAAATCCTGGTGCAGTGTGGCGGCGGCAAATGTGGGCGCCAGGGCCTCCATGTCATCCAGCAGCTTGCGCGCATCCAAACTCACCAAATGCAGCTGCCTGATCTCCGCCTGCAGCTGCTGCCTCTCCTGCACACTCCTCACCTCGTACGCAGCCATCAGGTGAAGCTGCTCCGCCTGCAGGAGGTCGGAAAGGTGCAGGCGTACAACCAACACCGCCGAGCACTCGGGCGGCAGCTGTGCGGCGGCACCCTTCGCCACCTGCCGCCGCCGCCGCCGCCATTTGAGGCGACGAGTGTGCTGCTCCTGACATGCCCAGAACTGCGCCAGCTCATCATAATCCTCCGGCGGCTGGCCGTCCGCCTGCAGCGGCAGCTCGTACAGGCGATGCTCGAAACTGAGGCTCGGCGGTGGCGCTGGTTCCAGGCGCACCAGCGGACGCAGCTCCTGGACGATGCTCAGCCGATGGCTGCCGGCTATGTTGACCAGCAGGCAGCCGCAGACCAGATAGTCGCCGCATATGCGCGTCCACACATCGCCGAAGCGGCGCAGCAGCTGCTTCTCCTCCAGCAGCAGGGAACGCTGACCGGGCGGGCCGAAGGCCTGCAGGTCCTGGCTGCGGGCAAAGTCCTGCTGCGTCTGCGCCCGCTGGCTGGAGAGCTCCGCCCGGGCACTGTGCACCTGCTGCAGCAGGCGCTCGACAGAAACGGTGGCGGCGGCGGTGGCACAGCCGTTGGCCTTGCTGGTGGAGGAGGAGGAGGAGGAGGTGCTTGGGCCCTCGTCCAGCGGTGGCTCCTGAAAGTCGGTGCAGAGCCGCTTGCCATTGGTACCGAACGTTAGCTCCACGTACGCCTGATAGGGAATGGGGCCGCCGATCATGCGGAAGGAGGCAACATCCAGATGCTGGGCGACCAGCTCAAAGTTGCAGCCATGCTCCTTGGGCCGGCGCAGGACGAGGAAGAGCTCCCAGCAGTGCAGCAGCAAATAGATGTGATCCTGCTGCCAGATGTATTTGCCAATCTGGATGGGCAGGTCCTCCGGCGACGACAGCATGTTGCAGTCCAACTCCTGGCCATTAACTGAGTCCGGCTGCTTTGGCAAAAAGTTGCTCACTGGCCCAGAGTACTGCTCCAGCTCCTCGGCGAACCGCTGCAGCCGAGTTTCCTTCAAATCGATGTGATGCAGCAGCTCCTTGCGGCGAAATTCGTAGAACTTCAGGTTCCGGGCCAGCACCAAATTGGAGGTGGCCTTGTGCCGCTCCCGGCCGCGCTCCAGGTGCAGGTTGCAGCTGAAGGCGATGCGCGAGCGCTGCAGCAGCAGCTCCGGTACGTGCTCCTCGACGAAGGGCAGCATGGACGCGGAATCCACAGAGGTAAACAATGCGGCGGTCACAGCATTAAATCAAGGTCATTATTTGGCGGGCTGCCAGAGATGGCAGTAGATCGATAGACAGACGTGAGGATTGATAAATAAACATCGATGGAAGATTGAATGATTTTTGAAACTTTTTGAAAACATCGATGGTTTTGGCGACTATCGATGTTTTTACTACATTACAAGCTTAGTATTTATTTAGTTATGTCAAATTATTGTTTATTAAAATTATGTAAACAGCGATGTTATCTTATCTTTATCTTTATTTTTAATACGTAAAGCTGTACAAATATTGATAACAGTATTATAATAATCGATAATCAAGTGGCTTCATTTTTTTGTCACAAAGCTTAAAATAAATCGGGGGTTTTTTCGATTTCCGGAACTGTCACATTATCCTACTGTCACTCCATGCAATTTGTATTCAGCCTCGACTTCAGTTGCTGCCGAGCAGTTGACTCGTGAAGTTGCTTCGTATTTTAATTTGTGTTTTTATTTTTATTTTTTTTTTTTTAATATAACTTAATTTGTTTTTGCTTTTCTTTTAATGGATAACTGGACTGATGCGTGTCTTCAGAGCTCGGAATTTCCATTTTTGAAAGAGAAATATCATTATTTGTTTATTTTTATTTGTTCTTCTATTTTTTATCAAGCCAATAGTTAAAATGACCCAAGTCAGAGCTCAGAAGTTCCATTTTTGACAGATAATTATTTATTTATTTTTATTTGTATTTATTGTTTAACAAGACAATAGTTAAAATGACCCAAGTAATCAGAGCTCGGGATTTCCATTTTTGGAAGATAATTATACTTATTTAGTTTTGTTTTTTATTTATTGTTTAACAAACAAATAGTTAAGCTGACCCAAGTAATCAGAGCTCGGGATTTCCATTTTTGGAAGATAATTATACTTATTTATTTTGATTTGTTTATCAAACCAATAGTTAAAATGACCCAAGTAATCAATGAAGATGCGACCAGGTGAAGGCCCGGGACGGCAGAAGCATCCTCATCTTACCCAACGGGCAGATGAGAGACACCTTAAGCATGGTTGTGGCTATCCTCGCATGATGATTGTCAAATAATTCTAATTTTGTATTTATTTGTATTTGTTCTTTTATTATTTATCAAGCCGAATGCGAAATTTGTATTTTCCACTTCCATTATAATATGTTTCATTGTTTTTGACAATTACAATATTTATTAATAAAGCTCTGATAGGAGACAGTACAAGAATATATATATATATTTATGTTTCTTTACTATTTCAACTATCGATTCCACCGATTATCAACAAGTTGTGCCTATCGGCCAAACATATGTTCTCATGTAAGCGGAAAGAAGAAGACGGCACACAAACATCTTGCCGACCGCATTCCTCGCCGCCCGCGCGCTTCTTCGGCTCCCACCCACTTCCCTCGAGAGTTCCACCGTCGTGTGTGTGTGTGCGCGAGATTTCTGCTTCGGATTCTGGTTGTATCTGTTACTATTGCTGCTGCCGTTGCTGCTGTTGTTGTTGCGCTTCTGCTGCATCTTCGATTCCTCTTCTTCTTTTTATCAAGAATCGCGAATGCTGCCTTACACTGCCAACTGCAGCTGCAACTGTTAACTGTAAAGCGAAACGCGAGACAAACATAGTTTTTGTTGTTCAGTGCAGTGCAGTTACAACAACAACAAACGGGAAAATAAGAAGCAGAAGAGGAATAACAATAACAACAAAAAGGCAAAGCAACTGAAGCGCAAACACACACACACACACACACGTACTCGTTGACGGGAAGCAGCAGAGCTAGAGTAAGGGATTGCGAAAGCGAGATAGAAATAAAGTAGGCATAATTTATAGCACACACAAAACGGCTAATTATAATAGAAAACTAAAAAGAATCGATATAAAAAAAAGGAACGGGAGCTGAAGGAAAAGCCAAGCCAAGAGCCAAGACAGTATTACCCACGGCTGCTACGGTGACGGCTGCAAGCAAACAAACAAACAAACGGACGCCCACCACAGCTGTGAATCAGGCCGCCCCCCTGCTGCTCCGCTTGCTCCTCTGTCCTCCTCCTCCAGTTTCCGATTCGGATTTACACACATTATGGTAAGTACGTGCCCGCTGCCGCCTTTTTGAAGTGGCTCTGGCCAAAAGCGGCAATGGCAACAACTCCCACTCGCCGCGGCTTGGCCATGTTCCATGTTCCAAGCTGGCTTCCAGCCGCAGTTCCCGTTCAAACTTCGTGGCCAGCAGTTGGTTGCCTTCCAGGCGCACACGCACACACTTGCACAGTGTTACCTCTACAAAGCGAACACTTTGGAAGGTTACAGTTACACTTGGATGCGAACAAGTTATCAAACTGCGACACAAATAACAGTAACTTCAGAAAACTCTACCAAAAGTATGATTTCTTTGATATGTGATAAGTGTACACACAAGCAGCTTAATTGCTAAATACAGTGAAACCTGCTTACAGTGGAACCCACAAGGATTTACTTTACTGCTGTCAGTTTTTGATTAAAAAAAACAAAAATAAATCAAAATCAGAAGTGTTTTTCTTTTTAATTCAGAATGCAGAAATGAAATAAAATAAAAATTAAATTTTATTAAATGTTTCAGTAAAATGAATGCTATAACAATAAATATAATAATTTCTTGCACATTTTCAAAAATTCAATTCAATTTAAATTTCGATTTCTACTTTTTTCTACTTTTTGATATTACACATTAATTGTGAATAAATAATAAATTGTATGTTAAAAGTTTAGGTTGTAATTATACCTTTTTTTATTCCCTTATGTTTAAAACGATTGATAAAAATAGAAACCATTATTTATAACAATTTAAAACTCAAAAGTACACCTTAGCGAGTCGGAACTGCCCCAAGATTAGGGATAGACCTCAGCAGGCTGTAATCAAAGGCCCCAAAAGTGTGTCAAGAGTCGTAATCTTAATGCTTTGACATTTTTAGATTCGTCTATTTCTATATTTCATATCTCTGGCTCTCTCGTACGAAGTTAAAAAGTTTCCCTATGCCTAACGAAGCGATCTACTAATTATATTGAAAAAAAAAACACTCGGTGCATCTCAGCTCCTCTCTCTAAGCTTCGAACATTATGTACCCACAGAGCCCGCCCATCGTCACGCGACGCAGCGCCCAGCAGGCAAAGATTCAAACTCGCGCCATGGTCAAAAACGAGTCGGCCGCTGGCGGTACGACGACGGCGGCGGCAACGGCAGCTGGAATGATTGGCAGCAGCGGCAGCGGCAGCAACGCCGGCGATCAGCGAAAGGCCGGCAAACCGAGCGCAGCGCTCTTGGAGGCGAAACGTCGTGCACGGAACATGCTCAAGAATCAGGGAGGCGGCGCCATGCAGGAGACGGTGGCCGATATATTCCAGAATGTAAAGAGGAGCTTACATTTCCTGGCTATCCTATGCCAGTTTACTAATAATCATTATCCTGTCCCCACATGCAGGCCATGAATGCCAAGGGATTGGTGCGAGGAGCCACGGCTCTGATCTATGACGAGGCCATGAGCCAGCACTGCTGTCTGTGGGACAAGGAGCACTACGAGTGTCCCGAGCGCTTCACACGCGTCCTGGAGCGGTGAGTTCCTTGAGGTCCTTGTTAGTATTTCTTAATTATTTAATTAATAATTAATCTTTTTTTTTGCCAGCTGCCGTGAACTGGGACTGGCGGAGAGATGCAACCAGTTGCCCTCTAGGGCGGCCACCAAGGAGGAGATTCTGCGCCTGCACACCGAGGAGCACTTTGAGCGGCTCAGGCAAACCGCTGGCATTCGCGACGATGAGCGCATGGAGGAGCTGAGCTCCCGCTACGATTCAGTCTACATTCATCCGGTGAGCACACAAATCGATTCGACGAGGCTGGTGCCAGGTGCCAGGTACCAGGTACCAGGTACCCCTTCTAGCGCTTAATTACCTGCTGATTACGCTTGATTGCCTGGGAAGATGTGGTGGTGTTTTATGGATACTGGGGGGAGGGAAATGCAAATTGATGCAGATTAGATTAGAGGAGGGACTTGAGTACAGTGCTGCAGTTGAGTAATATTTTTGAGGGGTTGTGACTACTCAAATGTAGCCTCTTTCCCGCTTTACTTTTGTCTTATTGTTTAGATCAAAGGTCCCAGGTCTGAGCTCAGTGCAGATCTGTTTTAAGGGGGTCTTCTACTTACGATTTTTTTATTTTCTAATTTAAAAAATTCTTTTTAAATACTAGAGGATCTGAGGAATACGCCATATAAAGGGTTTTGTAAAAGTCGCATTCCTTTATGGGTAAACGAAGCCCGAAAGAGTGCCGCCACCTCCATACGTTTCGACCATTTTTCCAATCTTTAAACGCGTTTTCCCGAAAATCACCATTTTTCAACTTTCTGGTATCACTTCTACCAGTAATTTTCATCGAATTGAACCAAATTTTTTCCCACTTCTTTAGCAAACAATTCTCTATGCTTCTCCGAGTACGAATTTTTGTTGTAATTTTTTGTTTAATTTTTACACCCGCCAACAGGTGAAAAAACATGGTTGAAAATGGAACTTTTTACAACAAAAAATTCATATTAAAAACAATTTTTAATTAAAACAAAAATCGTGGTCGAAGAAGCATAGAAAACGTAAAACTGAATATAAATAAAATTAATTTTTTTCAATTCGGGCCAGTTGAAGGTTATGATACCAGAAAAATGACCCCTAAAATTTTGATGACCCCACTTTGACCCCATATAAACAAGGAATGATTCGCTATGCACACTTTAAATTCTTCAAAGTGTTAAGTTTAAAGATATATACAAATGTAATAAAAAAAGAATTATGTCATTATCTTGTACAGTTTTCTCACAATTAATTTTTGAAAATAGGCCAAAATTTCGGCCTCGTAAGTAGGAGACCCGCTTAAATATTTCTAATTCTTCCATATTTCTAGTTGGTAGATTTCAATCTACAGTTGATTTTGTATAATGTTTTATAGTATCAAATGCTTATATTATTTATAATTCCTAATCTTGCACAGCAAATCAATCCCTGAGAATGAATCGCACTGTAAATTCACGAAACCCGCACATAGCATTTGTGTGTTTATTATTGCGTTTAAGATAAGGTTTTTTTTTGCAAGATTACAAACTCTGCCCTCTGATAACCCGCACATTCTCTCTCTCTTTTGGCTCCTCTCCTCCTTTGCTTAGTCCACCTTCGAGCTATCTTTGCTGGCCACCGGCTCCACCATCGAGCTGGTGGATCAACTGATTGGCGGCAAGGCGCAGAATGGCATGGCCATTATCCGGCCGCCGGGCCATCATGCCATGAAGGCCGAGTTCAATGGCTATTGCTTCTTCAACAATGTGGCGCTGGCTGCCCAGCATGCTTTGGATGTGCACAAGCTGCAGCGCATCCTGATCATTGACTACGATGTCCATCACGGGCAGGGAACGCAGCGGTTCTTCTACAACGATCCCAGGTGGGTGTGGGAGAGAGAGGAGACGGAGAGATGATCCCTAAATAATGTTGCTTTCAGGGTGCTTTACTTCTCCATTCATCGCTTCGAGTACGGCAGCTTTTGGCCGCACCTCAAGGAGTCCGATTTCCATGCCATTGGAGCAGGTCCTGGCACTGGCTACAACTTCAATGTCCCCCTGAATGCCATTGGGATGACCAATGGCGATTACTTGGCCATTTTCCAGCAGCTGCTGCTGCCCGTGGCCCTGGAGTTCCAGCCCGAACTGATCATCGTCTCCGCCGGCTATGATGCTGCTTTGGGTTGTCCCGAGGGCGAAATGGAGGTGACGCCCGCCTGCTATCCCCATTTGCTGAACCCGCTACTCCGGCTGGCCGACTCCCGGGTGGCTGTCGTCCTCGAGGGTGGCTACTGCCTGGACTCGCTGGCCGAGGGTGCCGCCTTAACGCTTCGCTCGCTGCTCGGCGATCCCTGCCCGCCGCTGGTGGAGCCACTGGCCCTGCCGCGTCCGGAGCTGGCCAAGGCGCTGCTCAACTGCATTTGCCTGCATCGCCCGCACTGGCGTTGCCTGCAGCTCCAGCGAACGTACGAGGTGACGGAGCTGGCCAAGCTGGCTGAGAAGGAGAAGGATAACGATCTGCATCAGATTCTGCGCATTTGGATAGGCGGACCGCCGCCCGTGGAGCGTTATCCCACCCGCGACACGGCCATCGCCCTGCCGCCGGAGAAGAAGGCCCGGAACTTGGCCCGCCTGCAGGTGCTGCGCACAGAGACAAAGCTATCGATGCCGCCCATCCGCGTGTGCTATGCCTACGATCCACAGATGCTGGAGCACTCGAATCTCCATGATCCCGGGCATCCGGAGCAGCCGTCGCGCATTGCGCACATCCATCGGATGCACGAGGAGTACGCTTTGCTGGCGCGGATGAAGCAGCTGCCAGCGGGCAGGTGCGCGACCACAGATGAGGTTTGCCTCGCCCACACCCGCTCCCATGTGAATTCCGTGCGACGCCTGCTTGGCCGCGATCCGGAGGAGCTGCAGCAGCTTGGCGCCGGCTACAATTCGGTGTATCTGCATCCGCGCACCTTCGATTGCGCCACCCTTGCCGCCGGCTCTGTGCTGCAGGCGGTGGAGAGCGTTCTGCGCGGTGAATCGCGCAGCGGCATCTGCAATGTCCGTCCGCCTGGGCATCATGCCGAACCGGATCAACCGCATGGTTTTTGCATCTTCAACAACGTGGCCATTGCCGCCCAGTATGCCATCCGGGACTTTGGCCTCGAGCGCGTGCTCATCGTTGACTGGGATGTGCATCACGGGAATGGCACGCAGCACATCTTCGAGTCGAACCCGAAAGTGCTGTACATCAGTGTGCATCGCTACGAGCACGGCGCCTTCTTCCCCAAGGGGCCGGATGGCAATTTCGATGTGGTGGGCAAGGGAGCGGGCAGGGGCTTCAATGTGAATATACCGTGGAACAAGGTGGGTGCTAAACATCCCATAAACTGTAATTGGTTCTAATCTGTGCTCTCTCCTCCTCCTGCAGAAGGGCATGGGTGACCTGGAGTATGCCCTCGCCTTCCAGCAGCTCATCATGCCCATTGCCTACGAGTTCAACCCACAATTGGTGCTGGTTTCGGCCGGTTTCGATGCTGCCATCGGTGATCCCCTCGGCGGCTGTAAGGTCACTCCGGAGGGCTATGGCCTGCTCACCCACTGGCTGTCGGCGCTGGCCGGCGGCAGGATCATCGTCTGTCTGGAGGGTGGCTACAATGTGAATTCCATTTCGTATGCAATGACCATGTGCTCGAAGACACTGCTCGGTGATCCGGTGCCCACGCCCCAGTTAGGTGCCACCATGGCGGCGAAACCTCCAACTGTGGCCTTCCAGAGCTGCGTGGAGACGCTGCAGTCGTGCCTGCAGGTGCAAGGGCAGCACTGGCAATCGCTGCAGTTCGTCGGCCAACGGCTGCCGCGTGAACCATTTGTGGGGGAGAACAACAACGAGGATTTTCTTACCGCCTCCTTGCAGCAGTTGAATATCTCAAATGACAGCGCTCCGCGGGCAGCTGGCGGAGACGAAGGCGATCGGACCGACTGCGGCGAGGAGCGGCCCAGCGGGAGCAAGCCCAAAGTCAAGGTAAAAACGCTCACCGAGTACATGGCGGAGCACAAGGAGGTATGACGAACATCACATCATCCACAGATCATCATCACAGATCCTAATCTCGGTTGTCTCTCTCTCTCTCTCTCTCTTTCTCGTTGTCTCCCTCATTGCCATGGCACCCACCATTACCATAAATCCCCCATCTTGCGCCCTCTCATCTTGACTTTGATCCCTGCCTTCACTGGGCTCTCTCCCAGGCCCTCGAGCAGAATGAGATGTTCGCCGTGTATCCGCTCAAGACGTGCCCGCACTTGAGTCTGTTGCGTCCGGAGGAGGCGCCGCTAAGTAAGAGCCCCCCCGATTTCCATTTTGTCCAGCTTCTGCTTCTCTCTGTGTGTCGCTTCTATGTTTGGTTACTGTCCCTGGAGCAGGCTTCTATGTTTGCACCAGAAAAAGTTTACAAGAATAATTTGTATATTGAAGTTTGCCTGATTTCTTTTGATTCTTGGTTTTATTTTGCAGCGCTTTTTATGTTTTATGTTTGTTTTTTAATTAAGCTTCAATAGTTTCAACAATTAAGCTTTCGTCTTTCAGTAATTTCGTTTTCAAAGCATGTTGCAACTCTTCATTTGTGCTCCTTAAGCGCTTCTTCTGTGCTTGTGCTTGCTTCCAAGTTATTACGCTTTGTACATATGCTTTTTGTGTGTTCATTAAAACCAATTAATTATTAAAAATATTAATATAATTTATATAATCATCTCTCTTAAAACAGCAATAAACACAAAGGCGGCGTGCAGCGAGTGCGATTCGCTGGCGGAGAACTGGATCTGTCTGAGCTGTCGGACGGTGGCCTGCGGGCGCTACGTGAACGAGCACATGCAGATGCACTCCCTGTGCTCCGACCATCCACTGGCCCTGAGCCTGAGCGACCTGTCCGTGTGGTGCTATGCGTGCTCCGCCTACCTCGACCATCCCCGCCTGTACACGTTCCTCAATGCGGCGCATAGGGACAAGTTCCAGGAGCCCATGGCCTGGACATATGCCTGCCAGCGACGAGAGGATGGTTGCTACGGCCTGGGACCAGACGGACGGGACGAGGATGACTGTCCGGGGAGCAGCCGCAGTTCCGCTGGGAACATCTGCATCCAGCTGGAGCGGAATAATAACGACAGTAACTGACCCATGGCTCTCGTCCGCGTGCTGGACGCCCTCACCAATTACATGTGCACGCTCTGCCCGCCGCTCAGACACCTGATCCAGTTTCTGGCCGAGCACCTGTGGCCGCTGCTGGAACGCATTTACCTAAACCTTCTACACTACTTCCTGGCCCCCTGAGAGGGGGATAGCTAGAGATAGAGAGCTATCCTTCCTACCCCCAGCACCTGCCCGCTAAGCAAAATGAAAACATGAAGTTATTATTGTTGATTTGGGAGCTGCAGATCCTGCCTGATCCTGGCTCCCTCCCCCCTCTGTATACAAATTCAAATTGTTAATAATGTTATCAGCGAACTAATAAAGATTTCGATAGTTTTTGGAGTATTTTTTGTACCCGCAAACGTTGCAACAACAACACTTGTTTGGAATTTTGAAAACGTTGTTACAATTCCCCGCTAGAGGTGCTATGAAATTCCGCTAGATTCATTTTTATTTTCAAAAGGTCTTCAAACTCTCGCATTTCTGGAAAATAAATAAATAAGAAATTTCGAATACAAGGGTAAAGAATAGAATATATTTATTTCAACATTCAAAGAGTGCGTTCTCAAAGTTTTCACAGCCTTCATCGGAATCGAAATCCGCTAGAAATTCCGCCTTGATCGGTACCGAAATCCGCTAGAAAAATTTCGCTAGCCGCTAGGGACATATTTTTTGCCGCTAGCATAGCCTGGAATCCGCCAGATCTAGCGGCATTCCTCTAGAAATGGCAGCACTGGTTACAAGGAGGTAAGGAGGAGCAGCCAGGATCTTCCCCACTCTCTAGTATCCCGAGTCTAGATCTTATTCTAGGATTAACCCAACTTTATTGACAGTCATAACATGTAAAAAGAAGCCAAACAATTACTTCCTTTTCTGCTGTTTGCCCTTCCGCTGGGAGCCTGGCGTGGCTGGTGGCTGTTTCCTTTTGGTAGGACGTTTCCTTTGCCGGGCGCCAGCGTCACTGGAGGCGTCACTGTCACTGTCGGAGGGCTCCTCGCTATCCTCATCCGAGTTGCTGTCTTCGCTGGTTTCCGGCTCTGGCACCGCCGCCTTCTTGGGCTGCTTCTTTTTGGGGGTTTTCTTAGCTTTCGCTTTCGCCTCAGCTTCAGCTTCTGTCTTCTCATCCTGTTCGTACTCAATGACCACGAAGCCCCGCGGTGCCGGAGTAACGTTCGCAGGCTCAGTGGCCGCCTGCGGTTTAGTCGCCGCCTGAACTTTGTCCTGAACTTTGGTGCTTTTCGTCAAGGCACGGGCATTGTCAAACTTGCTGAGATCCAGCAGACCCAGGCCGGTGGGACGACAGTCGATGTTGGTGCTGGCCAGCTCCTCCAGCTCTCGCTGGTCGAGATCACAACGCCAGACTTTGATCTCCCCAGAGCTAAGAGATAGAAGAGAATGAGAGTCACAGAAAGCTTTCTTCGGCAAAAAAACTCACCTGGAGGCAGTGGCCAGGGTTTCGTTCAAATATGCCATGGCCTTCACACGCGCCTCGTGGCCAGGAATGATTTTGGGCTGAGAGAGAAGTTGCATTAAAACAAAACTAATGTCTATGTAGGTCGTAATCCCACTCACCGCTTCCTCTACATTATTGTTCTTGCCGTTCCCCAGCGAAATCCAGGCAATGCTGCCGTTATCCAAGCCAGCCAGGCAGTCGTTGGCATTCAGCCAGCAGACGCAGATGGGTTTGGCCGGCGTCTTGGCGCGCCTAACCACATTGGCGTGCTTGATGTCCCAAATCTCCAGCAGAAGTGGGCCGCTCATTGTAAAGTGATCGCCGCTCGGGGACCAGGACAGGCACTCCGGCATCCTGCCCAGCGTTTTCTTGCTCTTCAGGTTCGTCCTGTAGGCCACACGTCCCTTGACCAGATTCCAGGTGTTGAGCACCAGATCCCCGCCCAGGGACAGGGCCAACTTGCTGCTGGGATGGCAGCTGATGTGGTTGACGGGTTGCCCGGCATGGGCCTTGCGCCAGTCGCCCTCGGCCTTCCAGCTACCCACGCGGGTGGCGATCATGTGGCCATCGGCGCTGCCCGAGATCAGGTGCCCCAGGTCCGGCGAGAAGGTCAGCGTGTTCACTGTGCCCGTGTGCGAGAGCAGGATCTGGCACTGATTGCGGGTGCGCATGTCGTAGATGAAGATGCGATCATCGCTGCCGCCGGTGGCCACCCAGTGACCCTGGACAGCCAGGGATTTTATGGAGCCGGCGTGCGATTTGTCAGCAAACGTTTGTGTCAGCTTGATTTTGTTGGACTTTTCGCCCTCCTCCGCGAGCGCCGTGATCTGGTAGCCCAGCAGGTACTCCTCGTAGGTGCCCACGATGATCTCGATGTCTGGCGGCATGCTGATTTTATTTAAAATTGCCTTGTTTTCAGTCCTTTACCAATTTGTTTATGGACGAAGCTGAAGGCGCGGCGCTCAACTCAACACGTGCGCAAGCGGAGTGGCATCACTGCGCTGGTGTTCGTTCAGGTGGCAGCACTGAATATATCGATATTTATTTGGTATTTTCTGCAGGGCCCCAAGTTCAGATGCGGTAACAAGTGCAATAATAGTAAAACTCTAAACAAAACTCTAAACAAATGCGCGTGGGCAGCCTGCTGCGCTTCCGCAGCACCGCTCTAAGGAGCTCCAACGCCCGGCAGCAGTATGTGCCACAGCACAATCCGGCGGTAGAGGATGACATCAAGCGGCTGGAGGATTTCCTGCTGTCCAAGCCGAATGTTTTGGTTTTAACTGGCGCAGGAATCTCAACGGAATCGGGTTAGTTTCTCCCATCTAACGCATCCGAGCAAGCAGCTAAATGTGAATAATCCAACTCAGGCATTCCCGACTACCGTTCCAAGGGCGTTGGACTCTACGCCCGGTCCAACCATAAGCCGGTACAGCACATGGAATTCGTGAAATCGTCGGCAATCCGCAAACGCTACTGGGCCCGCAATTTCGTGGGTTGGCCCACATTCTCCGCCACCCAGCCCAATGCCACGCATCATGCTCTGGCCAGGTTCGAGCGGGAGGAGCGCGTCCAGGCTGTGGTCACCCAGAACGTGGATCGGCTGCATACGAAGGCGGGCAGCCGGAGCGTAATGGAGGTGCATGGCAGTGGCTTTGTGGTCAAGTGCCTGTCCTGCGAGTATCGCATCGATCGTCATGACTTCCAGAGCATTCTCGCCTCCCTCAATCCGGCCTTTAAGGACGCCCCCGACATGATCCGGCCCGATGGCGATGTGGAGATACCCGCGGAATACATCGACAACTTCCACATACCCGCTTGCCCGCAGTGCGGCGGTGATTTGAAGCCCGAGATTGTCTTCTTTGGGGATTCGGTGCCCAAGGTGCGTCTGGATAAGATCGCCGAGATGGTGTACAACAGCGATGGCCTGCTGGTGCTCGGCTCCAGTCTGCTGGTCTTCTCCGGCTACCGGATCGTGCTGCAGACCAAGGATCTCAAGCTGCCGGTGGCCATTGTCAATATAGGAGATACGCGGGCCGATCATCTGGCGGACATCAAGATATCCGCCAAGTGCGGCGATGTGATACCCAAGCTCTTCGACTTCCGTTCCACGAAAAGCTCCTAGATAATTCTTTGGGTTTCTGTTATTGTTATAAATGTGTGTCCAATAAATGGGGAAAATAAGCCAATTGCTTTTTTTTTACGAGATTTGTATATTTTTTGACTTAAATATTATAATTTTTCCGTTAAATTATATAAATAATTTAGAAAACAAGCAATTCGAACTCTAATTTCGACTTTAAAAAATACCAGAAGTTTTTTAAATACCAAAAGTGGGATAATTATTATCAATATGTCATCGATAGTGATATCGATGTCTGGACCACTCAATTAGACAGCAAAAAAAAAAACAAGAAAAAAAATCTGATGCCGGATTGCAAATGAAAATTTGGGAAAAACTCAATAAAAAGGATTGAATTACGACATTTGGCGTATTCCGACGAGAGAAAGCCAGTGGCTGAGCATCGATTAGCCACCGCCCGTTAGTAGGAGGCGTGTCTGCGGTGAACCGGCGCCCACGGACACCAACAATCGGCGATGTCGAAGAGTTCTGGGTAAGTTTCCCACAATTTCTTCCAGTATTTCCAATAATTGACGCACTTCTTCTCTACAGGCGGGACCGAGACAGGGATAGGGAGCGGGACAGGGACAGGGATCGGGACAGAGACAGGGATCGGGATAACCGCGGCAGGGACTATGACATGAGCAAATCCCGCAATGGAGGGGGAGGAGGAGGAGGCGGCGGCAGCTTTGGAAGTTCCCGTAGCGGCAGGGAGGACCGTAAGCGCGGCAAGGATTCGGCCAGCGAACGCGGCAGGCGGGATGAGAAGCGTAGGAAGCGTTCCAGGTCCAAGGATTACGACAAGGACAAGTGAGTGACTCCTAATCCGTCTAGAATCCATGGCTAATGTTTATTTACTGCTGTTTTAAAGACGCCTTGACCGCGACCGAGATCGAGAGCGCGATCGCCAGCGGGAAAAGGAGCGGGAGCGCGAGAAGGAAAAGGAACGCGACCGGGAGAAGGAGCGCGATCGTGACCGCCAGCGGGATCATCGGGAGTCAGATAGCAGACGTCCGGCCGCCCCTGCTGCACCGCTGATTATACCGGTGCCCTCGTCCAGCTCTTCGGACGAGGAGGTGGAGGAGATCGACAAGGAGGAGCAGCAGCGTCGCCTCGAGCAGGAGATGATCAAGCGGCGTGAGCGCATCGAACGCTGGCGGGCTGAACGCAAGCGGGATACCAAGGCGCCGGCTGTGGCGCCGGCCGCTGTGAAAACCGCCAAGAAGTGGAGCCTGGAGGACGAGTCCGAGGAGGATGACAGCAACCATGCCCCGCCGCTGGACAGCGGCAAGAAGGATGCCGAGCCCGACTCGCCGCCATCGAAATTTCATAGCATCCGCAAGCGCTTCGACGACGATGCCGTCGAGACAAAGTTCTCCCCGATGAAGCGACCCACCTTTGGCAAGGCATTCGGCGCCAAGCTGGGCATGGGCTTGTCATCCAAAACCGAGGCGGCGGCGGAGATCAAGAAGGAGACGCCGGCCGCTGAGCCCAAGGAGGTGAAGAAGGAGCCGCCAGAGCCAGCTGAGTCCGCTCCCGCAGCTCCCGTCAAAATGGAGACCGATGAGGTGAAGAAGGAGGAACCTCTTCTGGTGGAGACAAAGCCGGAACCCGAAACCGAACCGGAGGCGGCGGAAGCGGAAGCGGAAGCTGCGCCACAAGCCGAAGTCGAAGCGGAAGCGGAAGTCGAGCCCGAGGACGATATAGATCCGCTGGACGCCTACATGCAGGAGGTCAACAATGAGATGCGTCGCGTCAACAACTTTGTGAATCCGCCCACCAAAACCCAAGGCGTCGTCATCCTCACGGGCGTGGCCAAGAAGAAGTCGACGACGACGAAGAAGGGCGAGCTGATCGAGCAGAACATGGACAGTCTGGAGTACTCGAGCGAGGACGAGCTGGAGGATATACGCGACACGGCCGTCAATCTGGCCATGAAGCATCGCAAGGAGCTGGCCAAGATCGATCATTCCTCCGTGAGCTATGCACCCTTCCGCAAGAACTTTTACGTGGAGGTGCCGGAGCTGGGGCGCATGACGGCCGGCGATGTGGAGAAATATCGCACGGAGCTGGAGGGGGTGCAGGTGAAGGGCAAGGGCTGCCCAAAGCCCATTAAGGTGAGTGCTGAAATGCAGCTCGCATGTCACATTTTTTATACAAAACTAACTAACTATCCATCCCCCCACACAGACCTGGGCCCAGTGCGGCGTCAGCAAGAAAGAGATGGACGTGCTGCGCAAGCTGGGCTTCGAGAAGCCCACGCCCATCCAGTGCCAGGCCATACCGGCCATCATGTCCGGACGGGATCTGATAGGTATTGCTAAAACCGGCAGTGGCAAGACGTTGGCATTCATTTTACCAATGTTTAGGCACATCCTGGACCAGCCGAGCCTCGAGGATGGCGATGGCGCCATTGCCATCATAATGGCGCCCACGCGCGAACTCTGCATGCAAATTGGCAAGGACATACGCAAGTTTAGCAAATCCCTCGGCCTGCGTCCCGTCTGTGTCTACGGCGGCACGGGAATCTCCGAGCAGATTGCCGAACTGAAGCGCGGCGCCGAGATCCTTGTGTGCACGCCGGGTCGCATGATCGATATGCTGGCGGCGAATTCGGGTCGCGTTACGAACCTGCGACGCGTCACCTATGTGGTCCTGGACGAGGCGGATCGCATGTTCGACATGGGCTTCGAGCCGCAGGTGATGCGCATCATCGACAATGTGCGGCCGGATCGGCAGACGGTCATGTTCAGCGCCACATTCCCGCGCCAAATGGAGGCCTTGGCTCGCCGCATCCTCAAGAAACCCATCGAGGTGATTGTCGGCGGCAGGTCGGTGGTGTGCAAGGATGTCGAGCAGAATGTCGTCATTCTCAGCGACGATGCCAAGTTCTTTAAGCTGCTCGAGCTGCTGGGCATCTACCAGGAGGCTGGCAGCATTATCGTCTTTGTGGACAAGCAGGAGAACGCCGACAGCCTGCTGCGCGACCTCATGAAGGCCTCGTATCCGTGCATGAGCCTCCACGGCGGCATCGATCAGTTCGATCGCGACTCCACCATCATAGACTTCAAGTCGGGCAAGGTGCGGCTGCTGATAGCCACCTCGGTGGCGGCCCGTGGCCTGGACGTCAAGGATCTCATCCTGGTGGTCAACTACGATGTGCCCAACCACTACGAGGACTATGTGCACAGGTGAGAGCACAGAGAACGTGAGAACCTGGAGCTAAACCTCACCTCTAAACCTCTTTTTCCCGCAGATGTGGACGCACTGGTCGAGCGGGCAAAAAGGGCAGCGCCTTCACCTTCATCACGCCGGAACAATCGCGCTATGCTGGCGATGTGATTCGCGCCCTGGACCTGTCCGGCACTCTGATTCCCGCCGAGCTGCAAACCCTGTGGACGGAGTACAAGGCCGCCCAGGAGGCCGAAGGCAAGACGGTCCACACCGGCGGCGGCTTCAGTGGGAAGGGCTTCAAGTTCGACGAGCAGGAGTTCAATGCGGTCAAGGAGAGCAAGAAGCTGCAGAAGGCCGCCCTGGGACTGGCCGACTCCGACGATGAGGAGGACATCGAGCAGGATATTGACCAGCAGATCGAACAGATCTTTGCGGCCAAGCGCACGGTAAAGGACACTTCTGCCTCGGCCACAGCTGCGGCGACGGCGGCGGCTGCTGCTGCTGCTGCAGTGGCTGCTGCCGCCGCTTCCGGTGGCAATGTGGCCCTCGCCTCGGCGGCTGCCGCAGCTGCTGCTGCCAATATGGCCATTGCAGCGGCATCAGCAGGCGCCGTACCGGGCGCAGCAGCTGCTGCTGCTGGTGCTGGTGCTGGTGGTGTTGCGGCTGGTGCAATGGGCGGCGGAGCGGCGCTCAGCTCGGATAAACTGGAGTTGGCCAAGCGACTGGCCTCCAAGATCAACAGCAGCAAGAATCTGGACACAAAGAGCACTGTGGCGGCCGCTGTGGAGCCGCTGCTCAAGGGACAGCATCATGTGGCGGGCACAGCACCGCCGCTGCTCACCGCACGAACGGTGGCCGAACAGATGGCCGCCAAGCTGAACAACAAGCTCAACTATCAGCCCAAGGAGGACGAGGAGGCCCTGGGCACCATTGCTGGTGGCAATACCAATTCGTTTACCAAATACGAAGAGGAGCTGGAGATCAATGATTTCCCGCAACAGGCACGCTGGAAGGTGACCTCCAAGGAGGCCCTCGCCCAAATCTCCGAGTACTCGGAGGCCGGACTCACCGTGCGCGGCACCTATGTGCCGCAGGGCAAGAATCCGCCGGATGGCGAGCGGAAGCTCTATCTGGCCATCGAGAGCTGCAGCGAGCTGGCCGTGCAGAAGGCCAAGCGCGAGATCACGCGCCTCATCAAGGAGGAGCTGCTGAAGCTCAGCTCTGCCCACCACGTCTTCAACAAGGGGCGCTACAAGGTGGTCTAAGCTCAGCGAGAGAGAGAAAGGATAATTGTAAAAATCTACTACACAATCAAATCTAATAAAGATTTAACGTTTAGCTTAAACGCGGAAGCTGAAGCTGAAAGGAAGTAAATTAATGTCAAAGAAAACTCAAGGAAAGCGGCTGCTGCTGGGGGGGTTTCCCAGGTGGAAAGGTGCCCAGATGTTAGCCCCAAAATAGAGACAACACTTGTGCTTATTTTCGTATTTTTTGTTGCGCTCGCTTGCTGCACTTTTATTATTTACTTATATATCTCTCCTCCACCTCGGCAATCAATTGATTTTCATGCTACAGTATTTGTTTTTGTTTTTCTTGTGTCTAGAAACTACTAAAATTAAATTTAAATGTAGTTATGAGCTTGTTCTTTTCGTTTGCTATTATAATTTTTTATAATTATTATTATGCGCTTTTATGAAAAAAATTCAATGTTTTGTTTACATTTTTGTTTCGTTTTTTTCTGTTTCTGTTTCTGTTTTTTTTTATGCACTAATTTGTCGGCAAAAATGTTGTTTCGATACAAAACTATGAGTTATTTTTTATTTAGCTTTTCCCCCGTTGCCTTCTTAATTTCGTTTTTAAAATTATTATTGAATTTCGCGCTTGTCTTGACTTGTCTTGACTTGTGTTCTTTTTGCTTTCTTCTTTTTTTTTGTTTCGTTTTCGTTTTCTTTTTGTTTTTATTTTTTATTTAGGGCTACTCATTCAAAATCATTCACACGCTCGCTATATATAACCTTGACCTTTATGTTTCTCCGTTTTATATATGTACAATTCTAGTTAAAACTATAAAATGTGCTAAATTATACAAAAAAAAACCACAAAAAAAAAATTGTATGTATAGTATATAATTTTTTTAAAATTCTTTATATATATAATATATATACTGTATATATATTACTATATATATATATCCATATGTTTTATGCATAGTTGTCATAGAGTGGCTTTTATATATATATATATATATGTGTCCTTTCGCTTTAGTTTTTTTTTTAGTTTAGTTTGGCAACATTTTAAATTCGTTGCAATATCTCCACAGTTGCTGCTAACTCTTCTGCTGCTTCTTTGCATTTATTTAGTTGTTTGTTTTGTTTTGTTTTTTTTTTTGCATTAGTTTACTTATAATTAGACAAAAAAAAGGATTAAATTATGCTCTCTCCTTGCTGTTCTCCGAGGGGGAAGCCTGGGAAAGGGGGTCTTTTGGGTTCTCGGGGCTTAGAGTGTGGCTACGCATTTTGGCCTGGTTCTCTGGGGATCTACGGTAAGCTAGCTGAAAAATCATCCATGTCCTTTTTGTGTTTCTTCCTTTCTTGGTTTTTTTTGGCTACGTGTGCTGCTGGTATTTACAATCGAATCAAAGTCTCCTATATCGTATATAGTATTATATACAGAGTGTGGCTAATATGCAATATCGCAAGTGAGTGGTGTGTGTGGGGTGTTGGTTGTGTGTCTCTGCTTGTTGCTGTTGCTGCTGCTGCTGCTCCTGTTGCTGCTGCTGCTCCTGTTGCTGTTTCCTCCAGTATCTCCTCTCGGTTGCCATTTTCCTTAGATTTATAAGCTTAGATTCTTATTATCGGATCACTTGAAGCAATTTCTTGGCATTCTTTTTTTTGGTCTTTGTGGGTGTCGGTGTCGGTGTGTCTTACTGTGTGTGCGTATTTGGTGTGTGTGTGTTTATCCTTGTTGTTGGGCAGTAGCAGATTCTGGAGTGGAGAGGTTTCTTTCTTCTTTTCTGCAGAGAGATATAGAGAGAGAGAGGGGGGAAGGCCCGTCGTGTGTTGTTCAATTGATTTATCATTTCAATTTGTTCTTCGCCTTTATTCTTCTTTTTTTTTTTTTGCTCATTTTTGTTCTGCAAAAAGGAAGCAGCAAGTAAAAGAGGGGATGAAAGGGAAATACAAATAAATGGCTTAGTTTGGTCAATTTATTTTCGGTTAAAACTGGCGAAAGCGTCTGGGAGAATGCACAGAGAACAAAAAGTTTAAAAGTCCTTTTGAAAAGCTGCCCAAAAGTATACCTCAAAATGAAAAACCAACGAATAGAACAGTTTTAAACTGAATTGGGTCTCTTACAGATTTAATTGCATACTTTTAGACAGATTTTTAAAACTCTATTCAGTTTTGTATATAAAAATATAATATATATAAAATATATAATAAATTCAAAATAAAAAAAAAATACACAAAATAATTATAAATTTGTAATGTTCTTTTTTTATGCTTTTTTAAATAATTTTTGTAAGCAATATATTATAGCTTCAGCCTAGATTTTTAATGCTAAAAACCAATGCATATTTCAAAGAAATTAGGAATTAACTAATTAAAAGCATATTATATAATAATTATTTAGAGTATAAAAAATATGTACAATTACTTAAGAATAACAGGTATTTTTCTCTGTGCAAACACCATTCCCCCCTGCCCCCTTTGCTTACCTTTTTCTCTTATACAATTCAATAAATTATTGCATTTGATATGTTGGTCCATTGTTTCATTATTCGTTCCTAAAAAAATTCTTGTATTTCTTGGTTGCATGTTTTCTTCTCGTTTTTGTTGCTTATTATTGGCAATTTCTCCTTGCTTCACTTGAGAGTTTTCCACGTTCTCTTCTTAGGGGGTGTTGGGAGGGGGGAGTGGTTTAAATGGGGGAAAATCAGTGGAAATTGGGGGAGGGGGACTATGTTATAGTAGTGTGTATTTTGCTGCTATTATTAGTACTGTTTGCTGTTGCTTTTTCTTTTTCTTTTACTTTTTACTGAGTGAAATATAGAGAGAGAAGTGAAGAAGAAGGACTCTTTCTCGGTTGCTGTTGCTGTAGTTTGTTGTGGTGAGGCTGCCGCTGCTGCAAGTCACTGGCGAAATCTATATATATATATTCACCGAAATCGGAATCAGAATCAGGAATCGGGAATCATGAGCCAGTATCTGGAGTCATGGATCAGAATCACTATAGGTAATAGTCGCCCGTGAGGGGCATGTGACACGCGGATGTTGCATGCGATGTTGCGATGTGTTGTTGCTGTTGGTGTTGTTGCTGCTGGTGCTGATGCTGGTGCTGCTGCTGTTGTTGCTGCTGTCCAAGTTGCGATGTTGCTCCTGCTCCTGCTCCTGCTCCTGCTCCTCCCAGAACCGTTCCCGTAACCGGACCGGCCACCGTACCGGCCACCGATCCCGCTCCCGCTCCTGTGGCCGCCGCCGCTGCTGCTGCTGCTGCCGCTGCCGCCGCCGCTGCTGCTGCTGCTGATGCCGCCGCCGTGTTAACCGCCGCCGCTGCCGTCATAAACGACTATCAGTATCCGAATCCCGCCGAACCGTGGCCAGTCATTGATGGTGTTACACTACTAACTATACCTAATTGTGTGGCTGTATTATTTGATTGTCAGTGTTGTTGAGCGGCAAATTTCATACGTTTTTGTTTTTGACGTTGATTGCAGAACCAGACGCGCACCACGTTTTTCTTCAAATCCAGCTTTTCGGCAATGGCTGCGATTTTCTCACCGGACGGCCTCGGCTGGACGGCGAAGTAGGCTTCCAGGGAACGCTTTTCAGGTGCCGCAATGGAAGTCCTTTTTCTTGAAAAAAGACTCGATATAGATTACTTTAGAAGCGGGTCCCTAAGCCGGGGAACGCGGGACGCGGACGGGTGGTAATTCGGCAGGGGGGAAGAGGTGATTTTATTCTTCATTCTTCATTTTTCAATTTTAATTTTTTTACAAAATTTCAAACTCTTCATTTGAGGCGTTTTTTTTTGTGTCTGGAATCGAGTCGAAGTCAGTGATTTATTTATGTAAAATATATATCTGTTAGCTAACTTGGCGCAAGCCTCAGGAAAATGTGTTGCTAGGAAAATGTTCCTAAGAAAATGTTGCTAACAAATGTTGCTAATTTAAGATTTTAAAATTCAACATTTTTTGTTTAATTTTTGACAATTCTTATGATGTAAATCCTTATCAAATTTGAAAAAAATGTTTAAATAATTATAATTGTTCGGCCACATCTAGATTGACTCTCCTGTTGATGCTGATCAAAAATATATAAGATTTATAGGGTGGGAAATAACTTCTTCACTGGTTTGCAAGCTTCTGAATAAAATTATAATACCCTGCAAGTCGCGTTTTGTTTTTAATTGAAAACTAAAATTCCGATAGCTTTAATTGTTGTTTTCACTTCTTAGTAATATAATTATCTTGCTGCTAACGCAGGGTAATTTCCATTGTAACACATGTATTTTTGTTAAGCAAAAAGAAAAATGTTTTACTATGGAAAGGCTTACTTTTTGTTTGTTTTCAAGTTTTAAAAAATCCTTTATTTAGCGACAAGATAATTTAATAAACAAAAAATATATTCTTTCATATCAAAGAAAACCTTGAAAGCCTTGTGTGTATAATCCCTTAAATAAAAATGATTCCCTTATTTTTGAGATCTTAATTGATAAATAAATCTATGAATACTTTTCCTGTGTCCCCAGAATGATTAAATTAACTACCTAATTTGGTAAAATTAAATTAAAATAAAATAAGTGAATGTAATAAATTGTTTCCTACTTTTCGGTAGAACTAACTAACATTCGAGCTCGATCCCATAGATCCCGGCGCGTTCTTTCGATGTTGGGCCAATTTCTTCGCTACTCCGATGCTGGAAGAGGGAGGATGGTGCTCTGGGGGACTTGCTGACGCAGCGATTTCTCGCCAGGATGGGGCTTGGGACATGGGAAGCGGGTAGGTGGGGGCGGGGGTCGGCTAGCGGGTCGATTAAAACACTTTCTACCTTTTCTTCTCGCCCGCCGGCAGCACGCTGGGCGCGTCCGGGTCGCGTCTCTTGTTTTTCGCCTGCGCCTCGGCCTCCTCGAGCCACGCCTGCAGGATGGGCTTCAGGGCGATCATGTTGTTGTGCGACAGCGTCAGGCTCTCGAACCGACAGATCGTGCTCTGCGACAGTGCGCCGACGCCAGGTAACTTGAGATTGGCCAGGGCCTTGCCCACGTCGGCCTGCGTCACACCTGAAAGGTCACAATGGGTTGTTAATGAATTAAATTGAGTTGAATGCGATTTCAATTATTCAAGAAACTAAGTATTTTAGGTATTAAAAGTTTGATTTTTAGAATAATAATTCTTGTAGAGGTGAAGAAGCCCCTCTATTTGGACTAGAAACCTTGATGACAAAGATGCAAAATTTCATTTATTTTAAAATAAATAAATAAGAAGCCCAACAACAATGAAACTCCCAAGAAAATACGTTTTTCTTGTAGTTACAAAAGAAAAGCTTAGAAAACTAGTGGCGAAAATCAGACATAGATGGCGCCAGTAGATGGTGTAAATAAATGCAAACTATGGGAAATAATGAAGAAAAGTGACTTGTTTCCTTACAAATTATAGGTTTTAGACTTAAAAAAAAAATCTTTAAATGAGGTTAATAAATCAAGGGCAAGGATTTGAGTTTTTATTTAATTTTGTATTCAAAAAAATCATCAAAGAAAAGCACTTTCTGCTTACCCAGCTTGATGCGCCGCTGCTTGAAGCGCTCCGCGAACGCCTCGAGTTCTCGGGGATCGGTGTCGGTGTCGGGATGCAGGCCAGCGGCCGCCACTGCCGCCGTGATGACAGGATGATGTACCGCTGAGTGTCCATGGTGACCTGCAGCACAGAAGGGGTTGGGGGAAGAGGGAAAAGGAGCAGGTGAAAACTGGCTCGATCCGATCACCGATCGCCACTTACCCCCCGTGTGGCCACTTAACGTGCCCGGATGGTGGTGGCTCATCATGTGATTCATGCTGTGATAGGAACCGTGCAGGTGCTGATGTGTGGGCGTTAGTGGGGACTCCGAGATGGGCGCCAACGTGGTCATCGAGCCCGTTGGATCCAGCATGTCCAGCTGGTCCATTGAATGGTGCATCTGTAAGCGAAGATCAAAACAAATGCAAGCCTTAAAAGGTAAGCTCAAAAATCAAATCATAGCCATATTGTTCCATATTGTTTCATATTTCCATTAAAAGTATAGACAAATTACGTTTTAAACCCCTGCAAAAGTGCCTGAAAAAAGCAATCTAAATAATTCAAGCAGCTACCGCAGCTTTATCGCCTTCATTAGCCCCAACTAATCATTGTAATTATCACGTTGGAAAAGTTCCAAGCCCGCATCCAAAAGCCTCTCGTAAGCAGATAATTTGTAAAGTTTTCCACTCACGCGGCATAAGAAATGTATTTAAAGTTGCCTCTAATTAAAGTCCACAGCTCCTGCTGCTGCCATCAACCCTTGCACTTGTTACTTTTCCCGAAAAAGTAGGAGAGAGGAGGCCGAGATGGGGGAGGAGGACCGGGAGCAGGAGGCTATGTTGGGGATTTTCGGGGTTCCCCGTTCATTGAACGCGTCTTGAGATGGCTGGAAGCGAAACGAAACGAAATGGAACGGATACGGATACGGATATGGGATACGAATCCGCTCTCACAACTCTTTTGTCTAGGCATCAAATATGCATCGAATGCCTGAATTATTTATACAAATATGAATAGCAACTAAAATGGTGTTCCTGCCTGTGCTCCAGGACCTGCTCCTGTTCCTGTTCCTGTTCCTGCTCCTGCCTCCCTTCCCCATGCTCGTTATCCTTCGCCTGCTTTTGTGTTGCTTTGTTAAGCATTTAAACTGATTACAGCTGAAAAGTGTGCTGCAAAAAGACTGGGCTCCTAGCTCTGCTGGTGGATCCTTGCTCCTGGTTCCCTGCTTCCTGCTGCCTGCTCCTTGCTGCCTGCTCCCAGCTCCCTTCTCTCTCTGTGCTCCATTTCCATTTCCATTTCGAGTGGGTTAAAGCCGTGCGAGAGCTGTGCGAGCGAGAGCTGGAAAAGCACTAGAAATAGGAGGGCTTTTCCGGCCACTGTGGGGTGGGGGAAGGTGGAGAGGGGGTCACTCATATTTATTTATCTTTTTGTGTGTGAATGTGGCGCAGTCGGGCGGGTAAAACTAGCGCTTAGAGCTGCCAACGCTGCCTCCTCTTTGACTCTATGTACAAAGCGAACATACCACGCCCCCGCTTAGAAGGGAGGCAGGCAAGGCAGGCAGGGGAGGGGAGAGCCAGGGAAATGGAAAATGGAAAATGGACACCACCAAAATCGGACCCGTGCCAATTATGTAAAACTCTAAAATGATAAGCACGCTGGAGGACTACAATAATACCGAATGTATATACATATTTGTGTTTGTGTGTCTATGTGGATGGCAGAAACTATGTAGAGGCTTCATGCTCCCGCTTGGTACTGCCCCTGCTCCTCCTCCTGCTCCCTCTGTCGCTTTTGGTCCTGCTCCTGCCCTGCTCCTGCCCCGCTCCTCGCCCTGGCTGGGATGTTGCCGAATACAATGGCAAACTCTTCAATTATAAACCAATCCCAAAATTAGTCTGACGGTTATTGGTTTGCACCCTTGGCGGTGCTCTCTCGCTCGCTCCGTCGCACTTGGGGATGCAGGTCCTGCCGCGCTCTCTCTCTCTCGCACGCCCGTGCTGCTGCTGCCGTCTCTCTCTCGGCTGAGAGCAGGAACCACCCTGCGCAAGGACCACACGCAGTGACGGAACAGAGAGAGAGAGTGAGTGAGTGAGTGAGTGAGAGAGAGACTTGGCCATGGACCCGCCGTGAACCCGCACCCGGCTAAAGCCGTTGCCGGAGCCGGGGCCAGGATCTGCGTACCCGTGACTACGGCAGGACCCCCGAAAAGAGCCATAGTCCTGCTGCTGCTGCTGCTGCATTGTGGTTGGCTGGGGCTTATGCAAAATTCATGTGGGCAGTGCCGATGCCGATGCCAAACGCCGATGTCGCTGCCAGCGTTAACGTCAACGTCAGCATCGAGTAGGATATGCTATATATATATATATATATGTACGTATGTATATATGTCTGTGTATATACGCCCACTCCTGTAGCCTTTAACACTCCGTAACCCCCCGCTGGAAAAGTCCCTCTGCTCTGGCCATTTCATTAGGCGCATAATTTGTAATTAATAAAATTATTCAAAGGGGGCCAAAGGCTTCGGCTACAAAAGGCTGCAACTTAAAGTTGCCCCGGATTGAAGTTGAATGTGCACCGTGAGAAAAAACTAAATAGATTCTGGTTCTGCCTTAAGTTCACCTCTAAATCTTAATATCTTAAAGGGAATATATAAATGATATATTAGGTTCGTGATTAATACTGAAGCTGCGACGATATCTTTCATCATTTTATGATTGTTTATCGAATTTTGCCAAGATTTCACGAACCTTGGTGGCCCTGAACTAACTAAAATTAAAATATTCAATAAAATATGTTAAGTATATACCTAACGTGGCGAATTCTATATTTTTGTTAGTTCCTGTATATTTTTCTTTATTGTATAGCTTAAGTTGCAGCTTTTATTTAGCTTTTGTGCCATAAAACCAATTAATAAAGTTAAAAATGCCTTTGAAAACCATTTTGCGTATATTAATCTTTTGCTCTTTTAATTAATTTTAATTTAAGAAAATTACTAAAAGGTTGAACTTGTAGTTATAAATGTATAAATATACATAGAAGCTTTAAATAGATTTTTGAACAAATATCTAGACAATAATATAGGCCAAACATACTCAAAACAATTTATTTTAAACATTTTATTACCAAGAATATCTTTTAAATATACCCATAATTGAAAAATAATTAATAACTAATCTAAAATGTCTATAAAAGCATTAATGTAAAATGATTTAACAATAAATGGATTATACATAAAATATAAATAAAAGAAAAGGGTTTAAATGAAAAGTATTATATTTGAAGTTATTTTTAATATTCTGTAAAATCTGCTTAGTAAGTTGTAAATAATATTATTAAATATTATAAATACAGTATATTTACCAAACAACTTTTAAAGTTCCCACAAAAAGTACAAGAATTTTGAAATCTTAAAAGAAGTTGCCTTAAAGTGAGCAATACTATTCAGGAATCAAAATAGTAGGTATAGTAAATTACTTTTATCAATGCAGCAGTCGAACTTTTAATTAATAAATAATAATACTAATTTATGATGAACTCTATTAACTTGAAAGATGTAATGAAATACAAAAAAACACTTCTCCGTTTAGCTTTAAACACAATTTAAAGTGGTTTCCTGTGATATTATTTAAACGAATAAACCTTTGTAAACATTTCAGCATGTTTTTATTTTTAATTATGATTATTATTCATTTGTTTCGGTTTTCTCTAAAGTCTCGTGATCTAAAAAACCCACACTCCAGCTAGGACTAGAGCGAGACGAGGCCGAAAGTCTGCTGTGGGAGCGAGATAGGCCTTCGCGAGGGTGTGGGTGTGGCAAGCCTGGGGTCTCCACCCCTTTTTGGCCGCAGGACAAATCAAATGCAACAATAGAAGACAATTCCCAGAAAAAGAAAGAAAGAAACAATAAACAAAAAGAGCGTATATAAATGCGAGGGAAGGGAGGGAACAACAATTGCATTCGGTGCTCCTCCAAATTGCCAAATGTTGTCCGCATTGATTTCCTGCTGCAACACATACATATATAGATAGACGTATGTATAATACTAACGCAGGCGGACACACATATATCCTTTTTGCTGTCACAGAGAGAGAGAGAGAGAGAGAGAGCAGGCAGGATGTTTGTGTGAGTGTGTGTGAAAAGACGCCATTTTAAAAGAGAAATACCCTGAATAAGGAGAGATTTTTGGGGAAACTGACTAAAATTTAAAAGAGGGAAGAGATTTTAAAATTAAATTAAAAATATTAATAATGTAAAGAAATCAAATATTATATCTTTCATATCTATAGAACTATTACAAATATACAGTAGTTAAATAATATATATAAATAAATTATAATAATAATTAAATTGTAAAGGTTTTTGGGTTAAGCAAATATTTTTTCTGTAATTACATTCCTTCAACCTTCCTTCTTTAAGAAGTGTATAAATAAATGAATGAAATATAAATATTATATATAACTAATTTATACTACTTTACTTATAATTTTGTTATTTTTTAGGAATTATTTTATTTTTAACTAAAAGAGCATTCCCTGTGCGCCATTCCTTGCCTTTCCTTAGTTCGCTTTAATTTTACGCTTTGACTTTGGTCGCCAGCTTCATCATTTATTAACAAATTTGCGAACATAATTTATTTATTTGCCGTTTGTTGATAAACATGTCCTGCTGTCCTCCTTTCCTTTCCTTTCCTTTCCTTGCTCTTGGCTTTGCCGTTGAATCCTTGTGTAAGTTTGTTTTTTCTGGTTTTTTCACCTCTCTGATTGTTTACGCGCAAATGACCTCATTATATACATATATGTATATATACCCCCAAATATACAAATATATATATATGAGTATATATATATATAATGTAATTTGTTATTGCTTCCTTTCTCACCTTCTCCCTGTGCTTTTTTTGGCTCCTTGTTTTGACATAATAAAGCGTTTTTGGCGCAATTTGCTGTAGCCTGTCTTTGTTTTTGTTTGTCGTCTGTCTGCCAGCTCTCTTTCTCCTTTTTTGAGTGTGTGTGTGTGTGTGCGCTTTGTTATTGTTCATTAATTTTTTAGCACTGTTAATATATTATGGCGGTGACTTTTGTCACCCAGGGCACCAGCACCAGCACCGCACCCGGCACGAACAGATAGAGCAAACTTTTCCCTGTCGTCCTGCCGGATTCCGTAGCACACTTTCCTGCGCTGCGGCAAATAAATTCAAGCGAGAATTGCGAAACTCCAATTAAGCCTCTAATTGAGGTGGCTTTCTTGGAATCAATCAGTCTGAAATCTTTGATATAGTTTCCTTTTAACAAGTCTTAATATATTTTAAGCGCAAATTGATGGAGTTCTTGTGAGAAGCTTATCCAATTTTGTGACTAATTTTAAGTAAGTATAAAATACACTCATTTGGAAACAAACTAAGCTTACCAAAGACTCTTTGATATATAATATTCTCAACAAAAAGAAATTTTCTTAAATTTGTGCCCTTGTAATAATACAAAACACATATTATCCCTTATCCCTTACCCATTTGTTCTTATTATCTCTGATGGAGTGGAAAACTTGAAGTTCCCGAGTGCGAGACTCTCTATTTTTCGCTTCGTTTCTCGAGTGCCGTCTGTAATTAGCTGCAATTTGTCAGCGCGGCTTGAAAAATTGCAGTGTAAATAAAGTTGAAGAGGGGACAAGTGCACTGGCCTAATAATGAGTCCATTCTAACCCTCAATGTATTCTCATTTCAACTTCCACTTCAAGAAAGTACCAGGCTTTATTAACATTTCAGAGAAGGGAATTTCCTTAAATTTTGAAGTAAGAATTTTGTTTGTAAGAAAAGTTAGTTGGAGTTGAATTTATGTTGAATAATTTATTAACATTGGGAAAACATATATACATGTAAACATGTATAAACTATGCTTCACTTATTTATTTATATTTATAAACTCTGGTTCCATAACAATTATAGTAAAAAGTTTATTCAATTCATTTCACAAAGATTTAAAATGCATAATATTAATTAATGAATTAATTTTGTACACTGCATCTGCTTAAAATAAAATAAAATATTTAAACCGAATAGTTGAAAGAAAAATCGAATTATTTCGAGTGCAAGAAGACACCTCCCGGCGCTGATTGAACTGTTTTTCCCGGATGCTGCACCTGTGCAGAAAGACAAATCGAGAGGGCTTCCAAGGGGGAAAACTTTCTGTAGGCAATCCTGGGTGGGCTCCACTGTACCATATACTGTGTACAGTGCTCGGTGCTCCCCCCCTCACAGTTTGCAGTGTCCTGCACCGCAAGGCAAACAGCAAACACGCCACTATGGCAGGAGCAACAGCATCGTTTATTTTGGGGAAACAAAGGACCTCATTTTCTCTCCATTTGTTTAACCAGAAAGGCGAAGGACAACAACTGTGGCAACAGCAGCATCAAGTTTTATAAATGGTTTGGCCATTGTTGTGCTGCTGCTGCTGCTGCCTCCGCTGCTGCTGTTTGTTGAAATTAATTGGTGTTACACAAATGAGTAATTTTCAATGTACATAAATATTTGCACAAGTTGCAATTTGCCCAGGCCAATGGGGTCGCCTGGGTGTGCAGGGTGTGTGTGCGGGCTGAGTGCACCTTTGGAGAGCTGTTCAAATACCAATTTTTATTGTCAAGCGTTCATAATTTTAACAATGAATAATATGAACGGTAAGCATCTGTTATTATTCCAAACAAATCAAAACAAGTGCGGGCGAACGGGGCTAAGCGAGGGGGCGGTGCTTCGTCCTGTGCCAGGACCTCACCCTCGCACAGCCTCTCTCTCCTCCCTCACCCGCTCTGGCCACACACAAATCTTCATAAATTGCAACTGCCGGGGCGACAGTTTTGGGAATTGAGACAAAGTGCGAGAAGTGCCCGTGGAGCGGCGGCGGCGAAAAGGGGTCGACAAATGGGAAAATGATACACTTTACTTACATTTTCACCAGCACACATCGGTGCACTGGGAAAAATATTAGTGGGGAGGAAAGGAAGCAAAGAATAATTAAATCGAATAAGAATAATACGAGGAAAACAGGCATAAAGCCTTCGGAATGCTGTTCTGAGTTCGTTTTTAAGAGGTTAATAAATGTGCATACTAAATTTTATTTTATTTTAAATTCAAATTTTTGCCATCGATCAGGATTTTGATGCTGATCAAAAATATATATGATTTATAGGATCGGAAATGACTCCTTCCCTGGTTGGCAAGCTTCAGAATAGAATTATAATACCCTCAAAAGGTGAGCACACTGGGCATGCAGTTCGAAATAAAATATATTTCGACGCCAATCAACGCCAGAACTTTCTCCCAGTGCACACTCGCTACACACTCTCTCGCGCGCACACACAGACACAATCAAGAAACAACAAATTGCCGCATAAATGTGGGGTGGTTTGCCACGTAATAGATTTTATTTTATTTTTATATCCGCCAGACGAGCTGGAAGGCAGCAGTGGCCGCCGGGCGGGGGGTGGAAGTCGTGGCCTTACTTACTTTTACTTTTTACCTTTTGCCGTTTGCCGTTCGGATCGGAAGGGTCCGCTGGGGGAAGCGAACGGGGATTCAACAAGGCGGATTTCACGGGGAATTCCCAGGACATGTCAGGATACACTGCAACTGATTTGGCTTAGGAAGGACTTTCAGGAAGTGTTTGATCGCTGAGTGATTTTGATATATCTTAAATTTCCAGTCAGAAGTGATGTGTATTTATAGTTATTAATTAATTAAAAGGGTTACAGCTTTATAACCATTTGTTACTAATTTCTAAAATTGTAAAACAAGAAAAGTAAGTATTAAATTTTATCTGATAACCTTGAACTTAACTCAGTTTATATATTTATTAAACAAGTTAAATAAGAACACACTTTATTTAGTTTTTAATATTTAAACTGAAAGGTTGTTTCTGCATCTTCCTGTAAATTTTTTCAAGCCTTCTCATTGATGTTTTCCTAGTCTTTAATTACACTCAATTGACTGGCTTTCCCTGTAATTTTCCGGCTCCTTTGGCAATCTCCTTTAAGTGTATGCCTGATTCCTGGACAGGCACAACTCATAAAGTTTTCCGAGAACCCACCGTACACTGCAATAAGTTTCAGGGTTAATGGCGGCAGCATATTGTTGCTGGCCCATCATGCGTGCCGCGCGGCTGCAGGAAGGAAGGAAGGAAGGAAGGAAGGAATTAAGGACCGGCAGGACTCTGCCTCCGGCAACCACTTGCCAACGTTTCCCGGAGCAGGCTTTAATTTTTTTTGGTTGTGTTTCTCTCACCCTCCTCCATGCTTAAAATGCTCGTAATTTTTTACACATTGCGGTCCCAGCTTAACGGTCCGCCTTCCGCCTTCCGCGGGCTGTTTTCCGGCCTGCTCTACTGGGAGACATATCAATATAACTGGGAAACCTGGGAGAACTGGGAAACCTGGAAACTCTGAGGTACACACACACAGCCACCCCGTCCCGGCGGATCCTTTTGCACGTCACGCACGCGGCGGTGGAACAAGTGCAGCGGCGGTGGTGTTACAGGTTCAGTTACAGTTTCCCAGGTGAGGGGTAAAAAGGACACTGGACAAAATAGGGGGATAAACTCATCGATGTATATATAATTTAATATTTTATTGACCTAATTTTATTAATTTTTTAGGTTAAATAACTGGAAGGAAGCCTACTTTTTATAATAGAAATTCAAACAGCCTTTAATAAATAATTTATTTATAAATAATTTGAATAATACTTAAATTATACCAAATAATTATAATGAATAAAATATAATTTGAAATGATAAATGGGTTTTTTAAAATGCAACTTTAATTGTGTCCTTGAAATGTTTTCACTAGCTAAAGGATATCTTTATCCAGAGGATATGTTTATCCTGCTAACATTTCTTTGTCTCTTTCTTTTATTTTTTTAACGTGAAACATAATATAAAAGGCTTAATAATAAGAGTTTGAATAATGGAATTAAAGTTTAATTATTTATAACTTAAGTTTAAATATTACTTTCTAGAAACCCAGTGTTACATTTGTATTCAATTTCTTCGAGTGCCCAGGGAAAGTGGCAATCACACGCTGCGTCGCAAGTCTGTGCAATAAAAACAACAACAAAAAGCACAACGACACGCTGCACAGACACACACCCACACACACACACATACACCCACTGCGAGGACACACGGGGATTCCACGAACGCCCAAGTGGACGGGGAGTGGTAATAGAAATTACATACAAAGTAGCGAACACAGGACTCTGTCCCGCCTCTCACCTCCGCCGCTCTGTCCCTGTTGCTGGCGGTGCGACATTAATATGTAGATGCATTAAGTACATTATCCGGGGTTACAACCTCCAGGATAACGCGGGAGCAGGGAGGTAGGCATGGCAGGAACACGGCGAAGCGTACGCAGCCAGCATCCCGAATTTACTGGTAGTGCCAACAATGGCAAAGTGAAATGGAAATAGTGTTTCGCAATCACTTCAAAGGCGGTCGAAAAGTATGCTATGCTCAAGTCAAACAATGATTCTGGGTTACAAAAAAATCATAGCATACCTTTGGTAGAGTCTTAGAAAAGGATTTCAGAAAAATGGGGAAATAAAAACCAGGAATATGAGTAATATATTTGTAGTTATAATCATTTTGAAATAAGACTGGCATTTGGCTTCAGTTTTGTAGTATTTTAAATTATTTGTTATACTTGAATTTTGTATAATTTTGGGAGAGTTTTTGAAAGGATTATAAAAAAGGAAATATATTAGAAATATATTTTATGATTAATTATAATTATTGTAATTTTATGTGAGTATTTTGGGTATTTTATAATTTTTAAATATTTATCACAATGTATTTCAAAGAACTTTCACATCTTGTTAATCGATATTAATAATAATAATAATTAATAATAATAAATAAAGTGCATTCAGTAAGTTATTTTCTTGAAATTTGCATACAAATCTCAGCTTTAAATAAAATACAACCCAATAGTTCCGCAAAGCCAACTCGCTTGCTTATAAAAATCCACACAAAAAAACGCAAGGACATGCCCACTGTGCCCAGGAGCAGGGGCGGGGCTGTCCCGGGGCCGGGTCACAGGGGGCAAGGGGAAATATTATGATTTATTTTTATTATAGCGGGTAAAGTGGTCTTTACAAGCATCAAACAGGGCCACGCCAATCGCCCACAGACGCGCCGAGTAAAAAGGCAGTTAGTTGGTTTTGCCCGGAAAAGGGGGAGGACAAGGACGAGGACGAGGACGAGGGCGAGAACGAGGATATGGATGAGGATGAGGATGCGAGCGGCTGGGGAGGGGCGGCACAAGTTGTTAAATGGACGGGTGGATTTGCACTTGCCGTGCTGACTGTTATCTTCATTTTTGCTTTCAGTTATATTGCCTGGGAATTCCTGTGGGAGATGCACAGAAGGCCGGGGACCGGGCTCTGGGTTTTTTGTTGGGATCAGGAGGAAAGGTAGCAGGAGCAGGAGCTGGAACATGGAACATGTAACCTGGAACCCTCCTCGCCGGCTAAAACAAATTGTGTGTGCGCCGGGCCATGGGCATAAAAACAAGCGGATCAAACATGGCCCGGGCAGGTGGATTGGAGTGGGAGATGTGCGAAGTGGATGAGGATGGGGATGGGGATGAGCCAGAGCCGGAGCCGGAACAGGAGCCGCAAATCGAAAAAGAGTGTCGTTCCCCTGTTCCCCTGGCTGTTGCTGTTGTTGCTGTTGACCGGAGCCCAGGTTCATTGAAATTGCATTAATGTTCCGGCGAATAGATAGAGTACGTTCTATGTGAGTTCCCCCCGCCCACGGAGGCACTTTCCAACCTGCCTGCCGGAGTCACCCCTGCTTCACCCCTGCTTTTGTGTAATGGAAATCTGCGTGCATAATCCGCCCTTCCCCCTGATGAGATGGGCGGGATAAACTAGTTATGGCCATTAATACGATCAATTTGATGCTCACTTCGCCCGGTGTAAGTCCCGCCGGAAAAAAAAAGAAAGCATATTTTCCGCTGAAAGCCCGTGTCCACCCCTCGTCACAGTTGTAACTGATAATTGTAAAGTCTGGCAGCCACATATGCCGTACGTTATGTGCCAGGCAGGGGGTTGGATTTTGGGTCAAGCGATGCGTTGATGTGCATTTTAAGCAGGTTAACCTGCTAACAGTCGCAGAACCCTTTTTTCTTCGTACCTCCTGGTGGTAGGGGGTTCAACCTAGTTGGAGCTCGAGCTTAGGGAGCTCTCCTTTCTCCGCTGACCAAGACCTGCCGGCCCTCCTTCCGCGTCGATTGTAATCCGCAATTTGGCCAATCAGTCGATTAGGGCGGGCCCCGAAAAGCTGATTCGCCGGAAGTGGGACATTACGTATGCATGAGGCGCTGCAAGGAGCAGCAAGGAGCAGCAAGGAGCTGCAAGGAGCTGCCAGGAGCGAAAGTGCAATTTGCAGTCGCACAATCCGGGGGATCCGTGTAATTGCCACAACCTGTCGTGTGACTGATGGTCGTCTGTTTTTTCCCTTCTCACAAACCGAAGAACTATTTAAGTGGGGTTTCTTTTAATCAGCTTAAAGAGGAGAGAGCTGGAAAAGCCACGATGCAACCATCGATGTTAAGACGTCGATAACATAGATTTCCTTAAGCTTTATTAATTACAAATTAGAGTGCTTTAAAAACAAATAGAAATATGTACAAAAGCCAATAATTCGTTGTAGTAGTTCATTAATTGCAGAAATTATTTTGTTTTGTTGCTGAATTCTAGGAATGCCAGAAAATATCGATGTAACTAGTAGTAGGTGTGTATAGAAATCGATATTTTATCGTTGCTATATAAATGAAGTCAATCGATATTAGAAATAGATCCTAACTAAGCCAACAAATTATTTTTCCCATTATCTCTATTACGTTACACACAAAATGTAATACTTTGCGATATTTTCAGTTTTAATTTATATTTGCTGAGTATTGTTATGTTAGTCAAACATTGTTAAAAATCTAAATGTAAAATAAAAATAAATTCAGTATGCTGATTTATAAACCTTTTAAAAACCAACTCAGAACTGCTTTCCGAATTCAAATGAATACACTTTTGGCCAAGTTTTCTTAATTGCAAGCTTGCAACTTTCTCAAAAATTATTTTATAAAATATTTAAATTTTAAAACTCCTTCGAGGGTATTATAATTTTAGTCACGGGTAAGTAACACCGTGAAGGAGTCACTTCCGACCCCATAAATCATATACATTCTTGATAAGAATTAAATGCCCAATCGATCTAGATATGTCTGCATTTTTTCAAAATTTTATAAGGGGTTACAACGTTAAAATTGTCAAAAGTTTTTAATTTTTATAGTGCTATTTGTTAACCTAACAAAAACTAGCAGAGATGCGCTTTCCCAATTTAAATTACTGCATTTTTGGCAAAGTTATAAAAGATTTGAAAAATAAATTGAAAATTTCAAGGGCAACCAAATTATGGCTTTCCAAAAGGTAGCTTCCTTTCTTTTTTTCTATATTAACATTAATAAAATGAATTTAATTTTTTATGTCGAAGTTTTCCTATGGAGCCTATTTTAAAATCTCTTAGCTCCTACTTTTTGAACACCTTCATAGAAAACATTTGTTTTTTATAAAAAAATGGAGCGTTAGGGTATTCCCAGTTTCGGTTTGCTGTGGAAGCCAGTACTGCCCTCCTTTGTTTCTCTTATTTTTCTTTCTAAACGCCGCCCCCTTGGAAAAGTTGCGCCTTCAATTGTCTCGGCCATAAAAAAGAAGAACGTACACGTACGAATACAGTGGCGGGCGTAAATAATTGATGAAGAAAAGGAAACTAAATAAATAAATAAATGAAACGAGAACGAGGACGAGGACGAGGACAAGGCGGAACGAAGGGAAAGTGGAGCTAGGGAGAGCAGGCGTGGGGACGGTAAATTGTCACTGGATGACACGAAGCTTTCTGCACAGCGCAAATAATACACTAAATAAATAAAAAAAAGTACTCAGAGGGAGAGAGACAGAGAGAGAGAGGGATTCATTGAACTTTCACCTGAGCTAGGAAAAGCACAGACCACTAAATAAAGTTAATGCATTAATAATCATAATTTCCCCCACATCTATCTTCGGCTTTTTGCGGCTTGGGTCAACATTAAATATGGTCACACATTTAATTATGTCAATCAGGCTGCCGGCGATAAATGGCAGCGTAATCGATAACCGGACAAACGGCGAGACGATTAACAAGCGACAGTAATCGATAATTGGGCAACTTGACAAGTAATGTCGTCCAATTACGGACGGCGAAGTTTTTATTTTCCACGGGAGAAACACAAAGAGTTCAATGCACGAAAATTCCCCCCACCGTGTGTGTGTTTGCCTAACAATTTGAATTTTTAAAAATAGAAAGAACAAAAAACCAACAATCAAGAATGTAAATGACTGCAAATAGTCCTTTAATTTAAATCGCATTCGTGGGAGTTTAGCTTCGGGAAGGGTAAATTTGAACCAATTGCTTAAATTGTGCCAATTATGGTGTTATGCTTGGGCAGTAGTGCTTATGTTGTCAAATTTATATTTCATCAAGTTGATATATAGTTATATATTTAGATGGTTTTATTTTTAGTTAGAGGTACACTTTCTGGAAATGAAAGCTTGGCAAATTATTTATAAATCAAATCAGTATTACAATTTTGTTCTGCTCGTTTTTCATGTTCTTTTTCTTATAGTTTGAGTAAGCTTTGTTTAATGAAACATAACGTAAAGTAACGTAAAGTAACGTAAAGTAGTTGTTAAATGATTTTCTTCTCTGAAAAAAGTCTAAAACTTAGTGAAAAGATCATATTAAAAATGAAAGTCTTAGCTAAGCACTTTACAAACTTAACAAAGGCTTTTCTTATATCGAAAATAATATAAAAAACTAGAAAATATAGTTTTTAAAACCCCAAAATTCATCGATATATGCATACGAAAATAGTTTACTTTAGTTTCCGGCTAGCCAAGTCCTAATTTCCGACTGGGCCCAGCCCCAGTGTGGACTTTATTAGTGGTAACTGGCGGCCACCCTAGTTAACGGTAAGTTGTTTCTAATGTGCGCACAAGACAAATATTTGCTGTTGTCGCCTGTCGCCGCTGGGCCCAGGAGTAGCGGTACCAGAAAGAGGAAGCGGAAATGGAGGAGGAAGAGGAAAAGGAAGAGGAAGTGGCAGTGGAAGTGGAGTTGCGTGTGGAGTGGCAATGGTAAGTTAACGATATTTACCAAACAATATGCCAAACCGCAGTGCAAGGACATGAAAAATCAAACAGGTGCACTAAATGAATTTCGAATATGATAAACCACTTGTGGTTGAAGAGGAGGGATCTTGGGCAACTCGGGGAAACCCAGGGCACCCGTGCTATATCCCTTCGGGGCGGCGACGGCAGTGCGTGCCGTGCCGCGCTGAGCCCTGCCTGGCCGAAGGATACGACGGGAAATCAAGCCATATGTTGCGAATACTAATGGCACACACAGGATATGGCCATTGGCCCCGGACGGAAATATGTAAGTGTAATTTAAATTGAATTAAGTGTGCTACCGCCGCTGTCTGTTGTGTATTATTTTCCGGGTCAGCCAAGCGGGCAGCCAGCGCTGGAGCGGGCTGAGAGCCGAGAGGGTTGCTCTGTCGATCCCAAACTAGATCGTAGCATAAGTTCGAACCGACGGAAATCTGTGATAAATGCCTGCAAAGTGGCATCACAGCACTTCCTGGCTCATCCTTGCTCATTTGGCACAGTTGCCACGGGGGGTGTGGAATGGGGAGTGGAAACTGATAATGGATATTTGCCGCCGCTGTAATTGTTACAAATGTTCCGACAACACAGCAACAAACCCACCCCTCGCTGTGAGCTACAATTTTATGATGGATATGATTATTTTAATTAGCATTATATTTACTCGTGTTTACCCCTTTTGGCAAGGCACTTGCCTGGACTCTATTGCCTCTCCACATAATTGGCTTTTCATATGCTCGCAAAAGCAAAACCCAAAACCGAAAACCGAAAACCAGTTGCGATTGGGGCTGCCGCTCCGTAAATTAGTTTAATTTAATGAGTTTTATAATGCCGCTCGCCCTGCGCTGGGGCCTCCTCGGCCGGGCCTGTCTCCTGGCATAACGATTATGACACATGTTACCAGGACTTTCTGACAGTCAGCCCACGGAGTGTGTTTCCGCCTGCCACCGCCTGGGGGTTGAGCAGGGCCCTGAGCTCTGAGCTCTGAGGGGGTTGGCGTGGCACTCCTCACCTCTCAGGTGTGGGGCTACGAAATTAGCCAAGGGCTTGGGCTAGGACTGACAAATGTTTCGGGCAGTCGATTAAGGGATTTGTGCAAGGGTTGTGTGTTCTAACTAGAATGTGGTTGGGTTTATAGGAAAACGTTGCATTTTTAAATGCAATCGAAAATATCTTAAATGTCATATGGAAACTATACTAGTTTGTCTAAGGAAATTGTAAATATCAAAAACTATGGAATTTATGTTGTTTCATCTAATTTGCCCACTCATTTAAGATTATATTCAATTGTTCAGACGAACATGAATATATAAGAATTTACAACAGCAACAGCATTTGCAGCAATGTAATTTTATCTGTCTATATAACCAACGCTTGAGCGTTAGATATAGATAACTGGGAGTATATACAACGAACTCCCTTAAATATGCAAGCGGTCATATAGCAAACACAAAGATAAGAAATTTTGGCAGTGGAAAATTCCTGCCTTTTCCCAAGATTAATATATGTGAAACAAATGACCACTGCGTTGGTCCAGTTAAAGATAAGATTAGAATATGTAAATCTCATGTTATCTACCTAAGCTAGAACTTGAAGAAAATCAATGCAGAAAATCCTGCCTTTTCCCAAGATTAATATATGTGAAACATATGACCACTGCGTTAGTCCAGTTAAAGATAAGATTAGAATATGTAAATCTCATGTTATCTACCTAAACTAGAACTTAAAGAAAATCAATGCAGTTTGAAATATCAACTCAGCAAATGAGGGATCCTTTTAAAATATAGACGGTAAACAATTAAATTAAATACCATAAATATCAAACCGAAAGTGTCCGTTAACCGTGAAAGTATTGATTTATATATTAGTTAGTTGGATTTTTTAAATATATATATATATAGTTAATACGAAAAGATGTTTGAATAATTTCCAGCAAACTGTGCTCCGATATATCAAACCGAACTTAATTGATATTGTTAATCGTATGCTTTATAATCCCGCCGATCTAGTTAATTTTCACCTTTTTAAAGCAAACCAAGTTGGCTACAGATACTAGTGTCATGTTGCCCTACGTTCAGTTATTCCAGAAAGCCAGTCAGTTACGGTTCGTTCGTCAAATAAGTACTATATAGTACGAGTAAAAAAATTTAAATAGTATTCAAAATTCCCAGAGAAAGTGAACAAAATTTATTTCGTTTTTTTTTTAGTGAAATTTGACTAAATTTGAAAGTTTTTGGTGAAATATAAATTACAAAATTTGTACCGCTAATACCTGCCGGAGGTTTTTAATTTTCGCTAAAGCAAACATTGTGAGTTAATAATGAAATGTAATAACAAAATTTAAAAATATTAAATTAATCTAAAATAATATTTGCACATTTCTATTGAAGCTATAACAAGCAACAACAAAATGTCGGCCCGTCATAGTCCTTCTTGGCCGTCCTTGGGCCAGGTGCAAAAGCTAACCTCTTTGTTCGAGGAGAAGTGTTTACCTCAGCAAGGGCCAAAGATATTGAAGAATCCCGAGCCCATGCCAAAACTGAAACCGGAGTTGATCGTTCGCTTTAAGGAGGTGGAGGAGCCAGCGAAGGAACCGTTGCCACGGAAGGCTCCGAAACCGAAACCGTTGCCGAAGCCGACCGCAGACGTCTTCTATGAAGTCCAGACCCCCGAAGAAGCCTCCGGGGATGGAGGAGACACTATTGCTCGTCTCGAGAGCCCCCGAAAATTCCCGGACTTTGAACACTCTTTGCCATAAGAAAGCTTGCAAGAAGCCCCATTTTGGATACTTTCCCATCAGCAGTGCTACCTAAAGTCGTTTGAATCGTTTCGAATACAAAAATTGAAATAGTTTTGCAAAGAAAAATCCCTCGAACGTGACTCCGATAAATAAAGCCTATAATTTTGTCCATTTAAAGATAGGTTTCCCAAAGGTATAGGTATAGGATTTTTATTTTAATTTCGAATTTTTGGGCTCTTTCGGGAAAATGAAAAGAATGCAGTGCGAAAAACCCTCTCCTGGAGTCCCCCTTCGATTTCCCATCGTTATTTATAACCAAGTAGCCTCTCATCCTCACCCTCTTGCCCCCCGGAAAAGCCAATTTGTTAACAATTGAATCGGAGCGGAGATCGTGTGCAGTCCTTCGCCCGATATCGCAGCGTATGGAGTAAGGGTGATTGATAGAGGTCCCTGGCACCTGAGTCCTGCCCAGACCGAAATCGAAGCTCGAGAGTGTGTGTGTGCTTGCCGAAAATTAAGGCCTGCACGCGCTGGCAATTGGGAATGGTTATGGGTTACGGGTTATGTGCCAGGAGGGATTCGTCCTGTGGGTGGGATTATTTTGCCTATGAACGTATGTATATATATATAGAATGCGGGAATGTTGCGGGGGGGAGGCGGGGCTGCAACCACACATCAACCACCGCGGGCGGCGCGTGGACAGGGCGCACTTTCGTCATGCTCGATTGTGCCGAAAACAAGTGCAGCGGCAACATGAGCACGGTGGCGGCGGCGGTAACACGAGGACGACACGAGCCACACCAGCCAGGAGCGGCACCAGCAACAAGAGCAACTATCCAGCTACACAGAGAGACACAGTTGGACCCAAGAAATGGATTTCAAGACTTGATTTCGAATCAAAAAAAAAGATTTCAAGACTTCATTTTGAGCAGGAAATTGAGCTAATGAAGCTTAAGTCAAAGGTGGTGATGCAAAGTGAAATTTTACTGCTCAAAAATCTTAAAAACCACCATGTGGCATATGAGTCTATAACACCAATATTTACTTGAATTTAAAATGAATAATACTTGAGTTTGACCTAGAAAAAGCTAAGCTAGAAAATTGGTTAACAATATGTCTAAATTATAACTGTTTTCTTTATTCCCTGAACTACATTTAAAGCTCAGTGTACTTTACTTGCCGTGCTGCTAGAGGCCCGAAAACAGGTTGCTTGTGTAATTTGATTACAATCAACTTCTAATAGAGCACCAACCACTGGCGCACATAATTCCACTTGTGCCAGTCTCAGTCCCAACTGGGCCACCTGACCCAATCCCCCCTTGCACGGGGCGTTTTGTAGAGAGAGAGAGAGCCCTGGTTGTCCTTTTTTTTGGTTCCATTTTCGGAACGCCCAGTTCGAGTTGAAGTACAATACAATTAACGACACGAATCATGATGTGCTTACCTGGCAAACGACCGTCACGTGGCACGTTCCCAGAAGGCTTACACGTCACAATTTTAATTTTATTAAAGAAACATTTCAAATTAACCGCACTGGCGTACACATATATATATATATACCCACATGTATATATAGAGACATACTATATATGTATGTTGAGAGAGAGGCGTGCGACGTGCGTGCGACCATCGAAAGCGGAAATTGAAGTTGCCGACTGTCGACTGTCCCAATGCGACAGTTTCTCGTCCTTTTCCACTTGGCCACTCGCAGGACTTTCATCAGGGAGTGACTTTCATAATTTGCAGCTCTCTAGACGTTGGCTAATATGCCATATCCTGCTCCCCACCACTCACACATGTGAGTACATGTCGCACAGTTCAATCAGCGGCCGGAGTTCAACTTCCGGTCGGTTCCCCATGTCCTGGCTAATCCCAGAATCATGTAATGGATGCGAAATGAAAGTGCTTTTCGGCCGGGAAGGGTGCCCATGCCCAGCCACACAATAAAAGCCTCTTTTGATGATTGAGCGCCAGGGCACAGACAGCATTTTACATTTCAAATAATCTATTTAGTTTAAAATGAGAGCACAAATCGGCATTCAGCCAATTAGGGAGGCGAAAGCCAAAAGGAGATTAAATATCTTCAAGAAGCAGTGATGGTGAAGGAAGTTGGGCTGAAGTATAGAAGCAAGTTTCTGTACTTCACTCTCTAGGCAGTCTCTCATTTTGCGATATTTACTAACTATCAATAAATATATGTGTAATGTGACATTAATCGTTGGGGCACTCACCTGCAGTGGACGTTGCGGGGGCCCGCTCATTGTGTGGTGGTGGTACATGACGTCATGCTTGATTTGGGAGGGCATTTGGCTATGTACATGCTGGGCTTGATGCTTCTGGATGTCGACGGCGGCCAGGGCCTCCGCTCGGCTGAGGATGCCGTCGTTGATGCCCGCGAAGATATCACCCTGGAAGGTAGAGAGATCAGAGGGTCAGAGAGGTCAGAGAGCGGATCGAAGGCGGCGGCCATTGGCAAGGAGAATGGAAACAATCGAAACAATATGGAGAACAAATCAATCCCAAATCCAATTTGAATTTTTCGATGAAACAAGGATACACTTTGGCGAACGTATAGGTATACATATATACATATATATAGGTCGGCCTCCGGATGTACGAGAGATCAAATATGGCAAATATCAAATATCGAATATCAAAAATATGAATTTCAGAAAAGGAAAATCAATCAAGGGTCGAGGCAAACATGGTTTTTCGCTTGCTTTTTTTGTATATATTTAATTTTTGGTTTTTTGAAGCTTGTGTGTTTTTTATTTTGGAGTTTGTGTAACTTACATTCTGACGTGCTGACCACGAATTGCATAATAGGGAAGCATCTTCTAACAAACGACTCTGAAAAGACGGAACAAACATCGATAGTATGTGTATAGATTGGATTTGCCTATGTAGCAAAGGGTATTTCGAATATATTTGTAGTTTTCTTTATTTTCTTTTTTTTTTTTGGGAATGTATAGCGAGAGAATGTGTAGCGAGATTTCCGCTGATACTGGGGCAGGATTTTCTGCTTAATACTCTTTGGTTCTTATGGAAAATATATATGCAGAAATTCGTGTCGGGGTTTCTGGCTTAAAATATGATTTTTAAGGGGCTCTAAATAATATAGTAAAGTGTTTATTTTTGTAGATATATTTTTGGACGAAGAGATAAACTGATGTTTCTCTGTAGAGACTTGCGGAATGCAGATATTTAATCGGATAAAACACTTAAGAATGGCAGTAAATAAATATGGATTGCCACCAGTATTCCGTATATTTTTATTTATTTTTAAATTCGTTTTAAAAAAATAAAATACAGCTTTTAATTCTCCTAAAATTAACTGAAGTTTTTAAATTTATTTTGGGGCAATAAGAAAATATTAAAGTAATATAAATATTCCTAGAGTTTCGTATGTATTTCTTTATTACATTTTCGGAATGATCAAATTACAAAAAAACAAAACCCTTCTTTACTGTACTCTATTGGGGAATCAAGAACATTAACCAAGTTAATTTTAATGATTTATTTATTTATTTATTGTCGGAAGGAACCGATAAAATTGCATAAATACTTCTAGATTCACACAGCATACTCTTCATTTTTCGTTGTTTCCTTTTTGGGGTGAAAATAAATCCTGCAAATATTATTATAAGATAAAGACTATGCTTAGTAAGCCCGGAGATAACTCCTCCGTCTAATCTTAAAGCGTTTTTTTTAGCCTTTAACCAGCTTTTTTCATTTTGAGGGTCATATTGATTTTTGCGCCAGCACAGTGCCACCTGCCACTGCCACCGCGCGCCACTAGCTGGTTTTTAAATAAATAATATCAAAAGTTTTTTGGTTCCCTCCGGCTCATCTTCATGTCGTCGCCATCGTCGTCGGCGTCTTTATTATTCCAGTCTTATCGATTTTATATTTTATATATACACGTACATATATATATATATATATATATATGTATAGATATTTGTACAGGCACAAGTGAAACACAACTCGTTGTGTATACGAAACTCGCACGAATTTTTCAGTTAATCAATTATTTAGATGCGCACAAAAACTTCAAAACGCCGCACGACGAAAACGAAAGACGAACGACGGCAGCGGGAAGGCGGCGGGAAGCGACAGGATATCAAGGATATGCGGCCAGAGAGACACAGAGAGACGGAGAGGGGACGCCCACATGTACAAAGGACATCGGCGCTCACGTTCGGCGGCCCATTTTCCAAGGCGAAAGGCGTAATTCAATGGAAAACCAGCCCAGCCCACTCCAGGTCCTTCCTCTGTCGTCCAAGAAGAACCGCAAGAGCGACGGCAACGGCGGCCATTGTAGAAATCAAAATGTTGTGCATTCTTAATGACGTCTTGGCCACATTCAACCATGGCCAACGCGACCAGACCCCTTCGCACTGCCGCTCCAAGGGGGCGTTTTTCCAAAAGGGGGCGTGCCACATCGAAGAGGGGGCGCGGCGTGCAAATAATCCGACGGCCCCAGCAGTATGTTTGCACTTGGCGCCACGTTTATGCGTGCTCCCATTTCAGGATGCCAGGACGAAGGCCCGTCAGACTTCACAGAGACATAATGGCAGGTCCACACTTACACACACACACACACACTCGAACAATAAAAGGAAATGGAAAAGAAAGGAAAAGCAAAAGCATCATAGTGTAAAGGAGAAAAAAATGTAGGCCTTTATAATTAATCAGGAGCCAGCAGATCGTAAAAGCTTATTTCAGGAGAGAGACACACTGACACTTGAGGAAAGGAAAAGCTGTAACGGGGAAAGCCAGGCTTTTATCGGGGGAAAACAAGGAAAATAAGACTGAACAGCATACCTAGCATACCTTCTGGCGACCGCGACAGTAAAAGGTATTTTTTGTTATCAAATTAAATGTAGGAAGTTCCTACACCTGGCCACAGTGACAGCGCGAGGCCACTTTGTATTCAAATTAAGTGGAAAGGCTTTAAACATTTATAAATAGCAATAATCTATTTAATAGTCATACATTAAAAAGTATTTTATAAATTTAAAGCCTGTGGCCTGAGCCTTACTTTGTAATAAGTATCGCATGTCTTCTTGTTCAATGGAATTATATTTAGAAAGGTGCTAAATTGTTATAAAGAACTAATAAATTCTAATTAAATTTGCAAGCTTAACTCTGTTTTCATTATAATATTAGTGGCCTTAAAATACAATTAATAAATTTTTTAATTTTTAAAAATGATAGTGGTGTCACAAATTTAAAAATTATTGATTGATTTTGATTCTATAACGATCTAACGATTAAGAATTTTTACTTTTAGAAGGTTAAATATCTAGGATTTACGATAAGTATTAGACTCCTCATAAAATGTAAATTTTAAAATGCTGATTTATAAACCTAATAAAAACTAGCACAACAAAATTTGCAGATTGAAAATTAATAAATATTTTTTATTAGTTATGATCGATTTTCACTACCCAATTGCAAGCTGCAACGGTATACAAACTTCGGTCTCCCGAAGTTAGCTTCCTTACTTGTTTTTTTTTTTCAATATTGGACACATTCCTTAAAATGTTTATATTTCTAAACTAATAACTAAATTATTTAGTATACAAAAATAAGTTTACTTATTTCTTTAATTAATATTGTATCCTTTATTATTATTTATTATTTAAAATAAATTAATATTTGATATTTCAAAAACAGTAAATGAGGAACAGAACACTTTAAGGGTGAGTTTGAATGCAATTAATTTACAATTTTCTCACAGCCTTTGGCCTGGAAAGAGGGGCGTGAAAAAAGCCCGAAAAACCTGGCCGAAGTGGCAACAGTTTGTTGGCCAATAAATTTAGCACCGCAAACGCACGGCAGTAAATTAATTTATGAATTAATATGCGCAGTCATTCATCAAATTATGCAACACTGGCGCCAGGAGCCGGGGGACGGGGGCTCTCGCTCTCGTCCTGGCCGCGACCTAGGACACCAGAGGGAGGGGAAGCACTGCCAGCTGGCTCTGTCTTGACCTGCTCGCACACACACACACACAAACGGAGCGCAGTGCAGGTTGACACTTGCACATAAATTCTTTATTAGTGTGAAAAATTAATCAAGTGAACTGTTATTCTTTTTTTTCCCTCCCTCTCTCGCCCGTCCTCCCCGTCTGTCTCTCTTTCGCTCTCGCACTTGTTTGCTTGTGTTGATATTCCTCGGCCGCCTCTGTGTGCGTGTCTACACATATACTATATACATATGTATACATATATATATACAATTTGATTTTGCCTTTTTTTCTCTGTTTATTTTTGCGGGAATTTAATATTTATGATGTGTGTAAATAGATACGCAATGCTGAATGCTTAATTTTATCGATTGCCGCGCACACACTTCCGACTTCTGGAGCAATTAAATTCAAATGCGGGATGCAACTTTAAAATCTTTTACTTTTTGTGAGCAATATTTAAGTGCATAATTAAAGCTGAGAAATATATATTTTAAGGAAATGTTTTAGAAGAAATTTTAAGACGTCTGTAACTTTCAAAAAAAATCTTAACCAGTAGGTGGTAAATATTACTATTAATTTAAATTATCCCGAGTATATTATAAAATATATTTGTTAGGAAATATTATTAAGAAAGGAATCAAATTTCAGGAAGCCGAAGCTTGTATACCCTGGCGTTTTCATAATGGGAAATCAATCAAAACTCAGCCAGAAATGCATTAATTTCAATTCGGAAATATCATATGTGCTTTTAAGGCCTTGTAATATGTTTAAACAATTAATATAAATGTTGTTCTGTCTGACATGGCTAGATCGATTTGGCTGTTGATGCTGATCAAGAATATATACTTTATGGCATTGCAAGGGTATAAATATTTAAGAAAAAAATATAAATAAAATATTTAGTAATGAAAATGTACGGCTAGGAATTTTCCGAATTATTTATAAGCCATTTTTCTAAAAAAATATTTGTTAATTATGAGATTTTTAATTTTAAACCAATATGTAAATATATTTTAGTGACCTTTCTACTACTTCAGCTATTATTTGTAGTATTAAAGTGCTGGAAAACGCAAGTCAGTTACTTTTAGTAGGGATAAAAATATTTCTTAAGCTTACAAGCTTTTAAATGGTTGTAATTATATTAAAGCAATTTCTTATGAGCTGAAATAGGATATAGGAATTTCCTTTAGGTTTTGTTAATATGTTTTAAGGAATCAGAGTTGGGTTTCTACTTTTCAAAACATTATGTTTTGAGCTTGAATAATGTCAGTTTAATTTATTACAAATATCTTGATTGAAGTGCTTGATAACATACATAATTTGTATTATTTTTATATAAACTAAGAGTGCTTTTTGGCATTCCAAATAATTCATTGCAAGGCTTTAGAAAAACTCTTCCAAACTGCCAGTAATTCTGATAATGGCTTCGATTACCTATATCCAGGGCGTGAATCCCACTGATCCACTGAACAGCTGGTCCGTATTTATTATTTTTGCCGGCTTAGCCTCAATTTGACTTCAAATTACTCGTTTTTCTTTATAGTTACTGGTTTTTTTTTGTCGGCTTAAACGTAATTTGTCAATTGTTTTCCTGCTGGTCTCGTTTTAATTTCGGGGCTTGGGCGCATTTGTCGCGGCCATTAAATGCAGTTTATGAATATTTAAATCAAATTAACGCCGCCGCTGTCCATTTAACGCGGCTGGCAAACAATTCAAGTGGCCACCCCCCCCATCCGCATCCGTCCCGGGTGCTCAGGCACCCCGGGAAGGGGTGAGTTTTTTCCCGAGGATTTCTACGAGTGTATTTTCGGTCCAGGGGATCGGCGACAAATTTCCATTTAATGGACTGCAAGGCGTTAAGTGTTTTTGTAACCAGCTGAAAAGGAGAAAAAAAAAGAAGCCAAAGGACAGACACCTTCCCCCGGAGTTTCCCTGCTGGTTTTCTTGCCTCCACCTCCACCTCCCCCTGTCCCTGGGTTTTCCCTCTCGGTCCTAGTGCCCAGCCAAGGGTAGCATATAAATCCTATAAATCCGCCGCTTTGATCATTCGCCTCGGTCCAGCAAAAAGCCGAAAAGTGGCTAACTGGCAAGTGAGCAAGTGAACGCTGATGGCTGATGGCCGGGACACAGGGATATATATCAGCCGGGATATATGGCCAGGCGAGGTCAGAGGTCTAAATCCGATAAGCAAATGTAGTTGTTGCCTCTTGAAGTGATTTCCTCTGGTGTCTTTGGTTTTTTTTTCCTTCTGTTTAAAGTGCTTTCCCTGTCGGATTAATTTAAGGCCTCGCAGGGGGGTGAAAACAACTCTAAAAAAAATTATATATATGTAAAGGGAGAAAAAAGAAAAGAAAAGAAAAGGTTTCCCCCTCCGCCAATCACCTGTTCTGGCAATCAACTTTTCCTGCCATTTCCCAAGTCTGTTTTTTAGTCGCGCGTTCAACTCATTATTTTATGCACATTTCTGTGTTTTTTTTTTTAGACTGAAAAAGGGTGGCGTAAACCAAGGATAAGGCTTGCTCCTTACAGTGTCCTGCGGGTTTCTTTTTAAATTTAGAAGTGCAAGACACTCAAGTTGGCTAGGTTTTCAGTTCAGTTTAGTTTTTACTGGCTTTTTACTAGGGAACTTGCATTTATTTCCGGTTTAAATATATATTTAAGAATATTTATAGTTTTTTCAGACTCACTTTGCCTTTGTTAATTTCTGTATACAAAGTTTTTGGAAGTTTTTAATAAAAAAAAAAGGAAAAATAGAAAATGATTTTGTTTTAAATTTGATTTAATTTTTTTCTATTATAGAAATTTTGTAAAAATTATCACCTTTAAATTTTAAAGAAGAGTTTTCCACAAGTAAACTTAATGTGTTATTATTTTAATTCTTTTCCTATTAAAAAAATGTTTGTGATATTATTTTAGGTTTTTAGGTATGCTTTTGTGTAAACAAATTGCTTTCCATATTTAACTCTGATATAAAATTGGTTAATTTATTTTTTGTAAGGAGAATCTATTCCATTTATTTGGGATTTAAATATTATATCACCTTGGGAAATGTTATTCAATACATTTATTCTTTTATAATGTAAATTATATTCTTAATTGTTGATAAATATTATTTATTATTTATTTACTATTTATTTCTAGTTCTTCCTGATTTTACTTCTGCTTAAAACTGTCCTTGATCATTGTTATTTAACCATCAAAAGCCTTAATCATATTTTTTTTTGAACTCATTGAATATATATTTTTAACTCCTTAAAAAACAGGGTATTTCCTGGATTATTCCCACATCCCATTTACAGTATTTTTTTCGGTCTTTGTTCTGGTGGCAGGCTCTTAAATTTTTTATTTGTCTAGCTGGTCAGCAGCGCATACAAATAGTTGGTAAATAATTAATGCAAATGAATTGCAAAATACTTTTCAAGGTTACTGCACAGGCGGCCGCACGTTCCGTCAGATACGGATTCGTTCTCAGGGGTTTCGGGTGCGTTTCTTGTGGGGAAAGTAAGACCCCGAAAGTACGGGAAACTCTCTGCCGACACTAACGCCCCATAATTAAGACGTATTACCGCGACCAGAGAGCGAGGAGAGTGGAGCCATCGTTTTCCCCCATTTGCTCTGTGCTTTTCCATTTCCACTTCTGTTACCTGTTTCCGTTTCCCGAATGTATCTTTTTTACTTTTGTGTTTTTTTTTTGCTGCCAGACTGGCATCAATAAACCTGTCTGAGAACTGTCAGTAATAACCATTTAATGTCTGCCCGTGTTCCCATTCAATTTTTAACTCAAAGCTCATAAAAGATTCAGCGGGACGGGCAAACTCCGAGACGCCTGCCAAATACTCCGGAATTATTCGTTATTAATGCATTCAGGCAGCAAAAACACGGCATTGTCCGTTGCTCCCAAAGCCCACCAGTATACGGATATCCCTGGATCTGGGTCCTCCATTTGAATGGGAGTTGCCATTGCGGGTCACAGGAACGCTCTCCAGGCTTACAAGGCAGATATATTAAGTCAGTCGAAAATTTTTTAGAAAATAGGATAGACATCAGGTATATGTTTCGTGGTGGGTAAAGCTGAAGTTGCAAAAGCAAAACTTGAAAGGGAAATTAATCCAAAGACCTCTAAATGTAAACTTCAACGCAGAGCACCATGGTCTCTCCTCCATCGAGGCGTTGGCCAAGAATTCGTTATTCAAATATCAACAAAAACTACCTAAAACCTCTCAAAATCCTTCTGTAAGTTCACCATTCAATACCTTAATTTCTGATTACAAAACCCATTTCGTTTTTTAGGGTATACAAAGATTAAAAATGATTAAAGAGTAGCCTTTACCTCGATAGAATCGCAAGACGATGACATGACAATCTGCAGAAGGAAGGTTCATTATTATGATATGATTGCTTTTCGTTTTTTAATAAAATCTAACCAAAAATCGAATTAATTTTTTAACTAACCCAGGCTTAAATAAGGAGAGATGGAGGTTAGGAGGTAAAAGCAGATCCCTGATAGTATAAATCGAGGGCAGAAAAGGGTCAATGGAATCTACTATTTAATTTACGAATAAATAACAAACTTTGATTATATTTCCTAATAGTAATATTATATATATTAATATTTATATTATTAACATATCTCATTAAATTCTAAGCGGTTATTAAGAAGAGCGGTTAGTGATTATTTTGATAAATTAATTGGCATTGAATTGTGGTGCTTATCTTGCCCGGAATACAGTTATTTTTATTTTCTATATTAATTTTGATAGCTAAATAGAAAATAGAAACAGAAATCAAGTGCTTAATCAACATCTATCAAAATAATCTTCAGGAATACAGTTAGACATCATAGGGATTATGAAAATATTCTAAATTAAGGATTCTAATTTAAGAAGTTGATATATTTCATACATAAACTTTTTGGCCTTAAATTAGAAGGTGGATTTCCAATAATTCGAATTAATTGCATTTCCAATAGTAGGGCTACCTTTTCTCTTTAAAAATGCCATTTACAGGGATTTAAACACTTTCAAAACGATTTCGAAAGAAAATGGAATGGAGTTTGCATTAATTGAACAAATTGCACAGGAAAGCTGATGATAATAGGAATATTTTGATCATCCAGAGAGTAGTTTCAGGAGAACAAAATGATGTGTTAGGTTCTTTACCGAAATGAAAATCTTTGTTTAAATCGATACCTTTTGAAATAAGTTCCGCCGTTTAAGAAAGGGCACCAATTATCACAAATAATAATTCATTGTAAAAATATACATATTTATGTGTAAAATTTAATCAATTTGCATGTGAAATATGACAGGATTTTCCAAACATTTTCAAAGTTTCAAGTTCTTTCCAATTCTTTCTCCCAAAAGAAACCCCCCTCTACGTAATCCCCCCAAGAATGGTCCAGCTTTTGAGCTAATGCTTAGATATACAAAGAGAGATCGGTGGAGAGGGGTCCCGGTTCCGGTCCCTGATACTTACAGATGGATTTGGCATGCAGCGCCGCATTTGCTCCGAACTTCGATAGGAGGGACTGTAGCGTCCTGGAAAACAACTGGGCGCTGACATTTTCATTTTATCCGTCGTCGAGTACATCGACATTGTCATGCAGCCGCCGACGAAATCCTCCTCCAGCTTGAACGCCCTGGAGGCGTCGAAAGTGGTTGGCGAGTAAATTTTGAAGCACTTACTGGGACAGGCTCAGCGCGTGTCCTGCATGCAGGACATACGAAATGGGTTCCGAAGAAAAAAAGGAGAAATACAAACGAAATAATGCAACACAGTCCTTATGAGACAGTCCCTTCTCTGACGTTGCCGCCGGACTGACTTTGATTCGTTTCGTTTCGTTGGCTTTTTTACTTTGCTTTTCTTTTGTAGGCACTGCACTGGGTTTTCGCGGGTTTTCTTCTTCGATTTTCTTTGGCTTTCTTCGACTTTTTCGGACTTTCTTTTCGACTTTCGGCGGTTAGTTTAAACGCTTAAAACGCTCTTAAATATATTTTTGCCGTCACGCGTTTCGGGAAACTGAGAAAAAAAGCACAGGAAAAAAATGTTGTCGTTGAGAGAGATAGAGAGAGTGTGGGAGAGTGAGGAGATTTGCCGCTAAAGCTGAAGAATTGTAATGAAGACGCGTCTCTCTGTGTGTGATATTTCCCGGCGGCTTTTCCGCCCGCAACTCTTGCTCGGGGAGAAACGGTTACAAACGGTTGGGCCTCGGCGCTTGAACTGAGCCAAGCGGGGCTTTTCCGCTTTGCCGGCTGTTTCCTGCTTTCTGTTGTTTCCGCTTTCCGCTTTTCGTTTTTCGCTTTCCGTTTCCGGTTGCTGTTTCCCGTTCGCCAAACGCACTGGCACTCGCTTGTGTATTTGCGTATTTGCGGACTTAGTTTGGTGTTTCTTTTATTATTTTTGGGGGACTGCCGTCGGTACCGTTTTGTTATCGAAACTTATCGGATCGCACTCGAGGAATATATCGAACCGCCTCTTGTTTACTCCGAGTACCGCCCCTGTACCGCCAGCTGTGCGCTCAACTATTGTGGAAACTAAACGGAACACAGATTTCACAACTAGACAAGCGCGCGTGGTGTTGTGATAAAGAATTCTATGATGAGTTTCGCTAACTTCGGAGTTTATTTTCAATGGGGCATGGACGACATGTTTTCATTATTTATCAGCGTGGGCGTGGCCAGCGCTGCCGCTGCCCTCTCTCCCGCCCCCCCGGCCGCATCGAAAATGGCAGCCGGGCTTATATAATAGCCCGGGCATGGCCCAGGTCCTGGCTCTCCCCAGCCTGGCGCGGCTCTCTGATTGGCCGCCGCTCAGGACGTGGCTGCGCTGCCGGCGCCTTCGTTCAGCTGGAATTGGGCATCCGACGGACGTGTCTCTACCTGGCGGACGCTTCCAAACTTGACGAAGCCAATGCCAAAGCCAAAGCCCGGCGGCTGCGCAGTGCCTGCTGCCATCGGTCGTCGCAGTCGTCGGAGTCGGCAGCAACCCCCGGCTGCGCGTCCCACGGACGACGCCTTTGGAAACCCGGAGCGAAGCGGAGCGGAGCATCGCAATGCCCCCGCCGACGTCCGGCATATGGCACAATTTCTCCTGGCCGCGTGTTATTTTTCGTTTCCTTTTTTTCCGGAATTTTCCTCCTTTTTTGTTTCTGCGGCGGAGGGAGGGATTTTCCCCGAGATAGAGAGGGAGAACGAGCCAGAGCCAGAGCCAGTGCGAGCGAGAGGCAGGCGCCTCAACAAAAGGAGGCACAAAACCAACGCCAACGCGGCCGAACAATGCCAAAGCACAGAGAGATGGGCGTACTTTTCTGGGGGTGGTACTCCGCCGGATCCCCCGCCAGCTCCTGCTGCTGCTCCTGGGCGGGAATGGGCCTGGGCTAAGGCCTAGTTGTTGCAGTGCAACTGTTAAAAGCATGCAGCATGGCAAATCTCCTAGAGGGTGCCCCGCGTCGCCAGGATAAAGGGTGCTCCGAGAAGAAGAATTTAATTCCGGAATTTATTTTCAATTGTTGCCTTCAAGACAAGACTTGCTTCAATGACCTGAATCTGTCACAACAGGTGAAGAGGTGATTACAAAATGAATTAAAATTGTTATAGATTTTAAAAATGAATAAAAAATTTTTATAAAACCAAGTTTGTCTTTTAATAAAATAGTTTTTCCATAAACAAGTGAATTTATACTTTTTTTTTATTTCCTTAAAAATTGCTCTTTAATATTTTGTTGTATTATTATTTTTATTCTTCTTCTGTTTATATTATTACATTTCTTTATATTCCAGTTTATCTTTAATTATATATTTTCTTTATTATTATTTTTTTTTTTTAAATTTTGTTATTAATCTTTATTAATTTTTTTTGTATTTTGATCATTTTAGGCATACAAAAATCTTTCGGTATAATTATCCCAATACAAAAATTCTTACTTTCTAGTTATAGTTTTGTTTGTTTTTTTATCATTTTTTTAGGAACTTATTTAATTATTTGTTTCGTCATTTTATAAGAAGGCATTTTTATAAAATATTTTCTAACAAAAGGAACCCTTTTAAAGGTATTTTGATTTCAGTCAGAAGTTTGCAACGCAGTAAAGGAGTCATTTCCGACCCCATAAATCAGCATAAAAAGACGAATCAATCTAGCCATGTCTGGCAAAAAAAAAAATGGTACCCCTTTTTTTTTTTAATGTACATCGTCAAAATTGTCAAAATTAAACAGACAAAAATAATTTGTTAAATATAATGCCCTTAATTATTAAGCTAAAAGAAACTAGCTAGTACAAAACAGCTTTCCGAATTGAAATTAATGCATTTTTGGCTGAGTTATGATGAATTTCCACGGATACAATTGTCACTGCAAGGGTATTTAAGCTTCGGGGTGCCGTAGCAAACTTTCTTGTTTAGTTATTTATTTTATTTCATTATTTAGTTATTTTATGAAAGGGAAGTCAAAGACAATTTTTCTTTAATTTAAAAATGTCTATATGAATCTAAAAATATATATAAAAATATAATACAAGAAAATTAAGTTACCTCTTTAAATGTTATAAATTTTGTAAGAACTTTATTATTGTCTTGCATTGCCAAAGTGTAAAAGAATTCAAAAAACGTCTTTGTTTTTTAATATTCTCATTCTTAATTAAGTGAAATAAACTGAGCAAATAATTGTTTGTTTATGTTAAAGTCCAAAATGATTTATTTGAATTGTTTAATGAATTGTCAGGATGCAAATTTAATGTAAAGTAAAGCCATTTAGATTTAATATAGTGAATACAATTTTTATGTAATAACCGAAACAAAATTAATAGTTTTTTCAATTGAAATTTATTGTATTTTTTTAAATATTTATATTGGGATTTAATTATCATATAATTAATTGTTTATATAATTTAAGATCTATACTTGGCTCTTATTACCGTAATTTATAATAATAGTAAGTACTAATAATTCGGATTTACAGAGCCATCTATATGTGAAAGTTATATAGCTTTCTATATGAAGCTTTTAAGCCATGTCCTTAAAGCTTTTCCCTGGGAAATTGTGGTCCTTTAAGCTCTAGAGCAACTTTTGGCTTCAAGGACCTTTCCCAACCTCTCACCTGAGCTTCCCAAAGCTACTCCCAAAAAGCTTCTCGTCCTTAAAGCTCCCCCCGAAACAAGTAAATGAAAATGCAGTTTCGCTTTCGGATTTTTTAAATTCACTTCATTGTTTCACATTCGATTTTGTTTTGTTCTCGTTTTTTCATTTGTTTCTTTTTTTGTGTGGCTTTTTTTTTTTTTTTTTTTGTGTTTGTGTTTTGGTTTTTGTACAATTACCTAATTACGTTTTGCGCATCGTTAATATTTCACAATATTATTGTAGAGTTCGTGTATAAAACTTTTTACAAGGATAGTCTAATTATGGAAACTCAACGTGACGTGAGGGGGGAAGTGAAGTGATGATGCGCGGATGGGCTGGGTCGATTTTTCTTAAATTTTTACCTTCTAATTTGCGGGGAGATGAGCGATGATGAAGCACAACATGGCCTATAATGAATTTCATAAATTCGTTCAGGAATCATAATACCTTGTTGCAAACGCAAGCGATCATTAACTACATATATTTCTACATATATATATCTGTGTAGAGCCTATCAATATCCATGTATTATGCCTCTAAATACCATACCTAAGGAGTGAACAAAATTTGAACTAATGCGCCAAGCGAGCCAAGCGAAGGGATGACGATTGGGGTTCGTATGCACTACTGCCTATTGGGTCTATCTACGGTCAAAGGGTTTTCCGGGATGAGATCTATGGTCCTACTTTAAGCCCAAGACCCAGCAATAATAAGATGCGTAGCGCCTTGAATTCTACAGAGTTCTCTCTCTCTATTTTACCCTTTCTTTTAGCTTTAGTTTCAAGAGAGCACTGGAGCGGTGTTACGCATCTTAAGAATTATACTGCCTTTGGTCCTACTTTAAGCCGTGACGATGAGCAGGGAATTTTCATGCTTGACTCTGGTGTTTTGCAATTCCGGGCTTGCCATTTGTGCATCGTTTTGGGACTTAGATTCTAAGGGTCCTGCCGACCCAGCAGCCCGTAGACAATCCGCCGACGGGCCTGCACCTCCGCCCGCATCGCCTCCGTGTACGGATCGAAGGAGAGCAGCCGCTTCTTCCGCCGGAAGATGCCCTCCTTGCGCATGATGGCGCAGCGCATGAGCTGCTCGTTGACCGGAAACTGCAGGAAGTCCAGAATGGAGCGCAGCTCCCGCTCCGTATGGTGGACCAGATCGTCGTAGAACACAACCCTGAGGCTGCCCGTGAAATTGCGCGCCCAACTGAGGTTCATTAGTTCCCAGCCCTTAAGCTTATTGCTCACGAATTGCTGCCAATCTGTGGAGGAATTAAAGAAATAATATATTACTGATACTGAGAATATAAATATGTATGAGATTTCTGGCAGCTCTGCTTTGATTCATATATAAACCCCACCCTAGCTGCTCTCGTAAAGCCCAGATAATTGAACTGAATTGCCATGGGAATTGCAGCAGTTTCCCCCCGTCGAAATATTCATCACATCATCATCTGTACGTACATTTGCCCTTGGTCCGCTTGTACCGATCCGGCGATGCGAAGCCAATGTGACCGCCACTCTGGCGATTGAACTCGGCTATGATCGCCTTCTCCGGGTCGCGGACCAGGAGTATTGCTTTCGAGAACGGGGCCCACGCCTTGCCGCCCCACTCGTGCGTCTTCACCAATAATACTGAGCTGTTGCATACGTTCTCCGCCGGGAAGCCAGTCTTGAGCAGGCCGTAGTCCTTGTAGATGCTGCCCGTCAGAATGCCCGTTGCCTGCTGGAGCAGGTACCTCAGCCACGTGTTGCCGCTACCCGGAAAGCTGGCCAGGGCGGTCAGGGCGGGCAGAGACTGCAGGGCGGCGCTCATGTCACTGGGCAGGGCAGCTGCGGGAAAGGGAATCAAATCAGAGTTAGAATCAGTTAGAATCAGGGAGGGCCATAAGCCATGGAGTCCTTACTGTAAAAGTCGGCCTTGTAGTCCGTGTAGTTTGGAAGATCTCGATTTATGTACTTGAGGTCGCGACACCAGCGGATGGCCATCTTGCGGCTGGGCATCGGGAACCGAGGACTATGAAAGCTGGGAAACTGCGAGGGGGAAAAAATGAGAAAATGTTGTATTCAACTTTGATAAATACCTGCAAAAAATGTGATTTATTTTAAGGGTTTCTTGGGGGGAAAAAAAAGTATTCGGACTTTAACAAGCGTCTATAGTATTAGTTTGTGAGCTTTTAATGAAGCTGAAATTGTATACTGAAAAATGTCACATACTTCAAGAACTTTGTTACAATTTGTAATAGGTAAAGAAGTTTGAAAAGAAGCTATTGGGCAAGCCTTAAATGCAGCAGAAAAGCTATGTACATACATACATTTATTTAAAACCCTCCCAAGCTGCTTGCAACATTTTGCATACACTTTAAACTGGTTGCTTCGGCCTCGAGCCTTCCCTTCACTCTGCTCTCTAGAAAATATTTTTAAGCTCCAATAAAAGCGGAAATTCAATCATTTCCGTTGAAGGAAAACTCGAAAAGAAATATGTATGTTTGTATGATAGATTAAGTGCGTGCTGCTGCTGGGTGACTCACCTCGGCGAAGCGTTCGATGCGCGGCCTCTTGGGATGCGTGCCGGGTATGTTGTTCATGGACAGGAAGAGGACGCCGCCAATGTAGATGATGATGGTCGCCGAGACACCGAAAAAGCGCCAGCCTTGTAGTGCCATAACGCCGCCTTTGCATTACTGAAACCAAAGATTAGCGGGCTTAGTCGCTTTATTCGGCCTGCTGCTGGCTGCGGGGACTCTCGTCTCCGTCTCCGGCTCATTTATGTAAAAATAATTCAAAGGACATGCTCGCATTAATGAAGCCAATTATCTGCCGGCCCCGAGACAAAAAAAAAAGGGAAAAATATTATAGCAGGGGACGGAATCAATTTCGGCTTTTGTTGATTTTGTTATGACAACGAAACAAGTGAGCTGAGCTGTGCCTATCCACTAGATGCCACTGCCACTGCCACTGCCACTGCTACATCCACATCCACGAGCGCCCTCTCTCTCTTGGCCAACTTGGCGAACTTGGCTAAGTTGGCTAACTGGTCGGTCGCGTCGCTGTTCCAGTCCGTCCGTCTCGACATGGCCTGTATGTAACCCGGGACGACCCACCCGGCGACGCTGGTGGCGGTGACAACGGCGGAAACAGGGCCGCACTTGAGTTTGAGTCGCAAATGAAAATTCAGGAAAATTGAGGAAACCGATGGGGCGCGTTGAGCCGAAAGATGGATGCTCTTGGATCATTCTATAATACTAAATTGTATATTAAATTAAATATCAAAGACTTGGAGAATTTGTATACTCATAAATATTTTATCGGTACTAAAGTTCTTTAGTACGAAAAATGACTAGGAGAAATCTGAAACGATGGCCAATTCTTCATGGGAATTTTCAGCTAACCTTTTTTATTGAAAAATTAAGTAATTCGGAAAATTAATTCCCGTTGAAAAAGCATCTGAGCAGGCAAAGTGGTTAGAAGAATTATATAATGATTTCGATAACAAATAAATTATAAATTTATTTAATATTTGAAATATTCAGCAAATATTATTTATTAAAATTTTAATTAGCTAATATTATCGAGTCAATATATTGAATATAAATAAATATGAAACCAGAAACTAGGCTTAAAACCGAAATATAAGTAGTTGTCAGCTCGCAAGCACCCAGCAGCCACGTGGAAAGCCAAAAGAACAGTCTTAGCCGCGCCACTTAGCCTTGTTAGATTCCGATTAAGAACTTATCCCTCTCTAGCTCGTCCCGAGCCTTAAGTACCCCCAGGGAAGGGCAAAAGGCGCTGGCAAAAAGGAACGAGAGTGGAAATGCCTTGTCATGCCTTCAACGGAATTCCTTGAGCTGCATAAAACGCTCACGAAATCCGCAAAAGGACACCCCATCGCACACACACACACACCACACACTCCAGCACACCAGTATTGCACACACACGCTGTAGACAGGCGGCAAAATGCGAAAATTTATGCAACAGCTGGGCAGAGCCGACGACGACGAGGGCTGCTCCAAGGGTCCTCGTCCTTGGCCCGCCATATCCTTGAGGCTGAGGCAGGGGAGAGAGGAGAGCCTCAGCGGAAAGCCGCTAGATGATGATACAAGATACCGCCCGGCAGGAGTAAAAATCAGGGACTAGTCAAAGGAACACCCCGGAACTTCTCGAACCACCCGCCACGGCACGCCAATGCGGCTGATGATGGGGGATGGCCCTGCTGCTGATGGTGCTCCTGCTCTTGCTGCTGCTGGTGGTGGTGGTGGCCCAAAAACTAGTCCAACGCTGAAACAAGAAGCAAACAAAAACACAACCGAGGGCAGAAAAAAAGTAGAAAAAAGGAGAACGTAATAAAAAATGGGAAAGCGGAACGAGCACTGGCAGAAAACTGGCCCTAAAACGAGGCCTGTGAAAAGCAACTTTACTTGTCTTTATTTATTGAAATATTTTGTTAACATTAAGCAAGAAATTAAAGTAATTATTTATATGATAATAAGTTAATTTTTATTTTAAAATACATTTTGCGTATATTTATTTGTTATTTAAATGTATAATTGGATAATTATTAGGCAGTTATTATTATTCATTCAATTTTGTATGGATTTTTGTACAGCATTTGTTACTTGAAAGAACATGAAAAGCACATAATTAAACCAAATAATTATACATTTACGCATATTTAAATAACAAATAAATAAATATATAATTTTATTTAACTTTAAATTTATCTTTTAATTGTTTTAATGATTTGTGAAACATTTGTGTGTACATCGAATAATTAAAGTAAATATTTTATATATATTATTAATATTTAAAGACCTTTTGCGAATAATATTTATTTATGTAATTATAAATACATAATTTTCTTTGGAATATAAATAACCTGCATATATTCTTAATGATATTTTCCTCAACATTTCGGCCACAGAAATGTGTTAGTTAGTAGTTGTGAATAAAACCATTTGGAGAACCCTGCAATTCCTCATATATTATATACTATAAAAGTTATGCAAAGTAAAATAATACCTAGAAGCTATTCAAGGTGCCTATAAAAATAATCTAATAGTTTTTTTTCGAAATTTCAAGGATTTATTTGAATTTCAAGCCCTCAAAACTTAAGGATTATTTTTTCTCAGTGCTCGTTAGCGACTATATAATGAAATTGCGAGGCAGCCGCAAAAGCGAAATAGAGAAATATATATATATAAAAGAACAGAAAAAAAAAATTGGGCACCAAAAGCCGAATGGGTTAAGGCGGCCAGGGTGGGGGGAAGGGGGCCTAAGGCCTGGCTATGATGGCGAGCAATAATTTGATTGTTTTGCGGCATAAATCAGACAAAAGCCACGCACACTGGCACAGCCAGGTGGAGAGACAACGTCGACCCAGTCGCAGTCGTGGGGTTTACATAATGATGGGATTCCCCTCGCCCATTTCCCCGAAGCCAGGCCTCACCTCACCCCAACAGGCACCCCACAAACATGCATTTCCAAAAGCGAAATAATCAAAAAGATTGAAGGAAATCCATGCCCTCGCAGATCGCATAAACAATGGGCATCTCTCGGATTCAGATGGTGCTAGGTGCTAGGTGCTGGGCACAACACTTGCCACACACATGTCAGAGTGGAAAAGTGGGAGGAGTAGGAGGAAGTGGGCAGTGGGAAATGGAAAATGGAAAATGGGTGTGTGAAAACTGCGAGGGGCCTTGTCGGTGAAATGTAAACAAATAACTTTTGGGGGCCAGCAGCTTCTGGTGTTTTCGTGTGATTGTTTCTGACTTACCGATACCGATTCCGGATCCACTCCTGCGACGCGCACACACCCTCTTGCAGGCTGCCACACACACCCTCCTCTCGCCTCTCGCCGCTCTCCTCTCCTCTACCCCCTCTCTCTCTACATGTCACACACAGCCGCTGGCAATCAGGGGCGAACTACAACTGCGATTTGCTGATAAACGGGCAATCACAGGGCCCATTCGCCGCGATTATTTGCCAGAAAATCGCTTCGACAGATTCGCACATCAAACAAAAAACACGGCAAAAAACACACACAAACACACTCACTCGGAGTGCAAATTGTTGCTAAAATAAATACGAAAATGCGGGAATTCAACAAAAGGTTGATATTCGCGAACGGCAGCAGCAGCAAGCAAACAAAACAAATGTGAACTATTTATTCCGTGCCACACGGCGCGCTCGCTCGTCCCACACGTCGTATGCGCAATATTTTGGGGCGCAGCCGTTGCCGCTGAAGAACGTGTCGAGCGTGTCGCGAGTTCGGAGTGCTCCGTGTGTGCGTTGTTTCTGCTCACTGGCCGGACTCGGACTCGGACTCGGAATCAGAATCAGAATCGGTACCGGTGGCAGTATCAGGGAATCAGTGGCTGAATCACCAGCAGCAGCAGCACCACCACCACCACCAGAAGCAGCATCGCATGGGGGATGATGATGGGCAAAAAAAAGCTCTGGCGGTGGTGTTCCCTGCCAAACTTGCCACACGATTCGCATCAGCTGCGAATATAATCGGGGTTTTCTGCGCAGGCCCCTGCGCACTTCGCTCGGCCAAAGTGGTCAATAGGTGGCGGCCGAGACGGTGTGCCATCCTTAAAGCCGAGCCAAAGTTCAGCCAGGCTCGAAACCCAACTGAGATTCACTATTAAAATGGTGATTAGGAATAATAATAATAATAATACTAAATAATATCCAAGCTACAAGCTACATTTATCATGTATTTAAAGCATTTATTCCTGTCTTGGGGTGCTTCTCCTCGGAAAACTAACAGGAAATGTAAATAAACAATATAGGAAATCAATTTATAAATATACATAAATATTATTATAAATAAATAAATATAATTAGTAATACATATAATCAAAAAATGTATTATAACAAGGAAGGATGCTAACCTTCTGAAACCGAAGTTTCTATACCCTTGCAATTGGATCCAGAGAAATTAATCATAACTCAGCTAAAAATGTTTAAATTTCAATTGGGAAAGCTTAGTTTTGTGCCGGTTTTTATTAGCCTAACAATTCAGCGCGTTCTTTTTTATAATTAAAAAATTAATTTTAATTTTTGACAATTTTGACTTTCTATTTTTTCAAAAAAATGGGTCTCATTTTTGGCTTAAAAATCGCGAATCCTTCAATGGTTTTTTGATCATAACTTGGCATAAACTTAACCGATTTCAGTCTGGTTTTGTTTTTTCTTCTTCTTGGTTTTTGTAGGGGAACGTTTCTGCATTTAAAACTTGATTTCTAATTTTTTGTCAGATTTTTGAAAATTTTAATTTTAATTTTCAAAAAATCGGGTCACATTTTTCTATATTCCAACTTGCAGGATCAGAAGCCACAAAACGGAGAAGTCTGCCAGAGCAGCTGGCAGAGAGTAGCAGAAGCTGATTAACCGAATATTTATACATTTTAGGTTAAAAAATGATACTTACCACATGATTCTGAAATCCTGTAATCCCCATTCCCTTGTAAAAAAAAATGTATTTTTTTTTGTTGTCATATTTCGTTTTTACTTTTGTCTCTTTTATTCAAAGTTAAGTTCTGTTTGCTTCGTTTTTTCGTTCACATTTCACCTTGGTTGCTTGGGGGATTTGCCTCGGCTTGTCGTGGGCTTTTCATTTAGTGTTCGTTCGCATCTAGATCGAATTCGTATTGCATTGGGGCATTATTGCACTCTCGCATTTCGCATATTTGCAGCAACACATCACACCTTGTGTGAGTTGAAAGTTGATATGATGCACGTTTGGCACACACACTGCACACAAAGAGTGACGACGACAGCAACCGAAGGCAAGTTCGCGGGTTTATCTCTGCATTATTTTTTTTTATAGTTTTTATTAATTGTTTTTTTTGCGGATCTTTAACATGTGCTAATTTCTTTGTTTCGTTTTGCTTTTAGGTTTTTTCTCTTTTGTTAGTTTAAATTATGTTTTGCATATAATCTTTACTATAAGTACATTCTGTTTTTTTTTTTGTTTTGTTTTTTTTAGTATCTGTCAACATTGCGAAATTAGCAATTAGGAGAAAAAAAATATATATGTAATATGTATATGCATGTATTTATACATTTATATAGGAATTTTACTCTAGACTCGTGGGGGGGCTACCTTAGGCTAATGTACAAAAATATCGATAACTTAGGGACGAGCAATTTAAATTGTAAAAACGTTTAAAATCAACAACGACAACAACAATTCGCGCGGTAATATAGTACAAATACAATACAGAGCGTAGGTCGTAATCGGGGCTCTCGGGGGTCAGGGGTCAGGGGTCATCTTTTTAAAAACAATGTAATCCCTTTTGCTAATTTATTTCAACTTTAAAATGATCCATTTACACATAATTGACTCACAGAGTGTGTTTCGTTGGCTGACAACAATTGAACTGAGAGCGAGTGGTACGAAATCAGTATGGCCATCCAATATATATTTATCGATATATATATCGAACAGTTGCGGGTGTCTAAACGGGGGCTAACGGTACATCGATGATTAAGTGACGGTTACTGTTAGGGTTACGGTTACTGCTCCTCCGGTTACCGCCTGGCATCCCTCTCGTTATTATCATTAGGTTTTCCTCATGCTAGGTTAGAGATCTCCTCTTTGTGTGACTACACGTTGTTTTTGTTTTCTGTTTTTTGTTTTCTTCGTTTACATATATATAAAAAAAAGAGACAAAAAACATTTTTGTGGTCCCTGGCGTATGTAATTCAATTGAAAGGGGTTTCCCGCGAAACGAAGAACCCGGTAAATGAGTAAATCAAGATCCTACAAAGTTACATCTCCTTCCGGCTCCGAACTACGTTGAATTACATAAGTGTTGTTGTGCTTGTCGTTTTTGTCTTCTTATTACATTTAGTTGGACTGCTTAGCTGGCTGTGACCCATTTTGGTGTTTTTTTTTTTGTAGTTTTAGTTTAGTTTATTTTCCTCTTTTGTTTTAGCATTGAACCCATTTGAGAATTTCATTTCCAAGTACCTTGAACTTCGATTTCTCTGCATTACACTAGAGATTGAGAGGCATCGGTGAACCTATCGATTACACAGCACATTCCTGGAAATGAATCGTAGGCTTGTTTCCAGGGGTGGACCCACATCGATAGGCACTTCGATTCCAGCTCTAATCTAACATGTTTTCTGGAATAGACTACATATCCTCGTGTCCTCTTTGCTGTATATGCTTGTGGTTGTGTGTCTGTGTCTGTGGGCACATGTGCATGGTTGTGTGTCTCTTAGTGCGCTTAGAACAGTATGATAGTTATCGATAGTTGCGGCCTTTTGTGGAAACTAGAAACTACGGAACTCTAGAGGGCGTGCCTGCTCTGCAGATGGGTTCTAAACTCCTTCCTACGGACTCTACGATTCTAGGGTCTGACTTAGCATTTGGTTAAAGAGAGACAGAGAAAGAGAGTGAGAGAGAGAGAGAGAGAGAGAGAGAGAGAGAGAGCAACGAGAAATCAAACCAAGGAATGCCAACAATCGTTATCGTTACCGATTCTCTTGCCTAGTGCGACAGACTCGAGTCGTGAACGGCACTAAACTACTTAAGTGCTAGAGAGTTGCCTTTCTTATAACGCGATAGTGTCTCTAGTTCGGGAATCGGATGAACAATCGGGAATCGGGAACAGGGATTAGGGCTTAGGGGTTACTGGAGGAGGAGGGCTAGTCTAAGTTTTCGATAGGTTCGACTAACGCTTCGATAGTCCTAACAGCTCGAACTGAGGTTCTTCAACAAGTAAATCGCTAATCTATGCATATTATAGGCTCTATATTTAGATATTTGTATGCGTGCGTGTGTGTGCGTGTGTTTAGTGTGTTTTAGTGTGTGTTTTAGTTTTCGTGTGTGTGTGTGTATGAGGTGGTGGCTTGTTCTATTTCAAAAACATTTGTCCGAATCGATTAATATTTAAAACGTTTTCTTAAATAGTTCTCTATATAAGTTATTAAAGCTTTCGGTTTTCATTACACTAGTTCATATATAGATATATTACTATGTATATTTCCTTGTGTATATATATATAAGTACTTAAAATATATATGTATATATATGTGTTCCATAGTCTCTAACAGTAAGAGGTATATACATCTGTAGAGAGAGCCACGCCCCACTTCCCCCGGCTTCCAAAAAACCGAAAATAAAATATATCGAAAATGGCAAAAAATGAAAAGGAGCTTCCGATTCAGATTCAAAATAATGCTGGACGATTGGACACGTCGTCGGGTTAATGAACAAACATGGACGTTTCTCAGGACGGTTTAATGTGGGAATCATCGTCATTCAATCTCGCTCACACGCAGACGCACTCACACAGCTGTACACAAACTGGCAAAAAAGCTAACGGAAAGCCTTAACTTCAGGTCAAATAAGTAATGAACTTAAACAAGAATTTCCCATTGCACCTCTTCCTATTAGAACTCAATCTGATTACGCCAACATAATGAGCTTAAAAAGAGTTCAAAGCTTCTCTGTAAAACGTTTAACAGAAACCGTTAACCTCCTGTTAAAATATTATTAAATAAAAAAACACAAAAGAACTTTTTTTCTCAAATAATAACTCAATGTTTATATCATTAATCAGTTTAGTGTAAAACTTTAAATGGACTTTTGTCAATTGCTGGTTAAAATAATTTGCAATTAAGCTCCACGTATTTTCTGAAAATAAACCTAAACTTAACTTAAAATTCAACCGTGAAAAAGAAGCCTAAAATTCAGTACACCGCTTAACAGACACCGTTAACCGCCGGTTAAACAAACTATTTACACTTTCAAGGACACTAAAGGGAAGGAGAAATAAAAATTGAAACCGGAACAGGGGTCGGAGCACTCCCTCTGGCTATCTGTGTGTTGTATCTCGGCTTGTAGTAGTTGTTGTTTCGTTATTTCTACAGTTTTTGTGTCATATATGTATATATATATAGATCTCGATCTCATTCGGGTGTTTCTTTCGGCTTATATGTGTATATCTGTATATCTGTATATCGGGGGTCGTTAGGGCTAAACATATATGTATAGAATATAGCTCTGTGTGTCCTCACATCTCATTTAGGTTCTGTATATCAAATACATATAGTTGTTGTACCATTGTAATACTGTCCGAATTGCTTATTGGTTGTCCGGTTGCTCCTGGTGGAGCTGGGAGCTAGGAGCTGGGAGCTGGGAGCTGGGAGCTGGGAGCTGGCAGCTGGGAGCTGGGAGCTGGGAGCTGGGAGCTGGGAGCTGGGAGCTGGGAGCTGGGAGCTGGGAGCTGGGAGCTGGGAGCTAGGAGCTGGGAGCTGGGAGCTGGGAGTTGGGAGCTGGCAGCTGGGAGCTGGCTGCTGGGAGCTAGGAGCTGGGACCTGGTTCCCGGGGGAAGGTTGGGTTTGATCGTGATTACAGTTCTCAAAGCTTGTCTTTATCACGATCGATGCTCATTGCTTTAAAGATCCCGCGCCCGATGCCGTATCGCAGGTTGAACTGGTCCAAGCTGGAGGCCCTCGGCCGCTGGCTGCCGCTCTGATGGCCCGCTGAGGTGGCTGCTCCGGCTCCGGCTCCAGCTCCAGCTGCAGATGCGGCTGCTGCCCGGGCCATTAGCTGATCATCCATATCCGTCTCGCTGAACTCCGTCTCCGTGTCGCTGAACTTGCGGCGACGCCGCAGCAGCGTGCTGCAGTGCCTCAGCTCGCCGAGATTGTCGGGATTGAGGGAGTGGCCGCGCTTCCGCTCCTGCCGCTCCATTTCGGCGGCCAGCATCTGAACCTCCCAGTCGTTGTGACCCGCCCGATTTGGGCCCCCCGCCTCCGCCTCCTCCTCCTCGTCGTCCTCTTCCTCCTCCTGGACCACAACTCGGTTGCGTCGCTCGGCGGTATTATTATCTTCCTCCCCATCCTCGTCATCCTCCTCCTCGGCAATGTTGATCTTGCTGGACGAGGAACTGGAGCTGGAGCTCTCGCCAATGTCCAAAATGACGCTGTCCGCCAGTCGCGTGAGGTTCCCAGTCACATCCGATACCATAACGCCGCTATTGGCCCCGCTGCCCAGGCTTCCCCCTGGTCCGCCTCCACTCCATTCGCGGTAGCCCCCGCCACGGCTGCTGCTGCGTCCGTTGCCCTGGCCGGAGTAGAAGCTGGGATGGCTCTGGGCATGCCTGGAGCTCAGCGATCCCGGTCCGCCGTAGTAGCTGCTGGGACAATTCAAAGCGTTCGCTGAGGCGGCATGATGGCGGTTGGGTCCCCGACCCGGGCCCGGCGATACGCTGCGCCTGCCGCCCTGGATGGGTGGCGACGAGGTGAACACCGTGTCCAGGGAGTCGCCGCGCTGCAAGAGATTGGAGAAGGTGAACCAATTAATACAAATTTAAGGTCTGCTTGAGGACATCTGACGGCGCTCGATTTCTAATTTTTGGCTAATTTAAAAAATATTTGACGATGTAACCCCTTTCCATTTAAAACAAAAATGGGTAGCATTTTTGGCTTAAAAATCGTGAATCCTTCAATGGTTTCTTGATCATAACTTGGCTTAAACTCAACCGATTTGATTTGGTTTCGCTTTTTATTCTTGGTTTTTTGCAAAACAGCTAAATGGGCATCTCTGGCGGCAAGTAAGATGCTATTTTGTCCCAATATTGCAACACAGCTAAATGGGCATCTCTGGCGGCAACTAAGATGCCATTTTGTCCCAATAGTGCAACACAGCTAAATGGGCATCTCTGGCGGCAAGTAAGATGTCATTTTGTCCCAATATTGCAACACGGCGATGGCGCTACGATGCCATTTTGTCCCAATATTGCAACACAGATAAATGTGCAACTCTGGCGGCAAGTAAGATGCTATTTTGTCCCAATATTGCAACACAGCTAAATGGGCATCTCTGGCGGTAGGTAATATGATTTTCAGTACAAATTTAACCATTTCACGGTTTGGGGTAACAGGCGAACAGGATGCAGTAGTAAGCAACTGGAAACTGTTATAAACTGTTATAAAAACGTACAGCTGAAATTATAAAACATCCCAAAAGTATGCTACACCAAAATAATACAACGCCCCAAAAGTATGCTACACAAAAATAATACAACACCCAAAACTATGCTACACTAAAATTATACTACACCCCAAAAGTATGCAATTGCAATAAGTAAGATGCCATTTTGTCCCAATATTGCAACACAGCTAAATGGGCATCTCTGGCGGCAAGTAAGATGCCATTTTGTCCCAATATTGCAACACAGCTAAATGGGCATCTCTGGCGGCAAGTAAGATGCTATTTTGTCCCAATATTGCAACACAGCTAAATGGGCATCTCTGGCGGCAAGTAAGATGCCATTTTGTCCCAATATTGCAACACAGCTAAATGGGCATCTCTGGCGGTAGGTAATATGATTTTCAGTACAAATTTAACCATTTCACGGTTTGGGGTAACAGGCGAACAGAAGGCAGTAGTAAGCAACTGGAAACTGTTATAAACTGTTATAAAAACGTACAGCTGAAATTATACAACACCCAAAACTATGCTACACTAAAATTATACTACACCCCAAAAGTATGCAATTGCAATAAGTAAGATGCCATTTTGTCCCAATATTGCAACACGGCGATGGCGCTACGATGCCATTTTGTCCCAATATTGCAACACAGATAAATGTGCATCTCTGGCGGCAAGTAAGATGCTATTTT